>VZSZ01001410.1:0-37654 GCA_013398815.1 Ibidorhyncha struthersii
CTTCCAACCTAGACAATTCTATGATTCTATGATTCTATTATCAATCCAAAGAAGAACTGCAGGAGAAAGCCCATTAGCAGAAACTTTAAAAGGTTATTGCATATGTAGAGCACAGTTTACAAGCATAGAGCAAAGCCTTCAGAAGGAGGAGCTTTCATAGATAAAGCTAAGTCTTTTACTACGTTGTTTTGTTCTATGTAGGTGCAGTAAGACATTATCCGAAATAAAGGCATTTAAAAATGGTGAAATACAAATTCGTAATACTTCAGTTCCCAGTACTGCTTCACCAAATCTGGGATTGTAACTCTCCAGGCTCTGTAAACAAGGATCAGTAGTGGAAAGCTCCCATACAGAGTCAGCGTGAATAAATACATTAAGTGTCCTGGATATATGATGTCTCTCACTTTCTCGTACAAAAGTCCATATCTTATACCAATTCCTAGCTTCCTAGGGAGAAGCTGCAGCATTGCCTTTCATTCCCCAGTCCAGACAACACTGAGTCAGTCTGGCAGAGGGGAAGCCAGGATACTACTTCTTCAATACAATTACACAGACACCCATGAAAGCAGCCCTACACAGAAAACCAGGCCATACCTGCAAAGAGATTTTCATGGCATCACTCCATCAGTTCTACGTAGGACAATTATGTTTACAAAAGGTAAAGACTTTCTAGGAAACACCATTCTCAGTGCCAAATTGCCTGTTTTTCATACTTGCTCATAAGAACATAAAATGCAGGTGCTTTTGGCGCTACCAGTTTCACAAGGAAGCAGTACAATAGAATACAAAGAAGATTATTACACTCTTAGTCTACTATGGTAGACTTTCCTGAAGACATCCTAATTAGTTCACTAATTATTCTCTAAATAGGGTGAATATTCTCACATCTAAAATCAGTTACTTCCTTTATTTTCATATCATTTATGCATCCACTTTCTATGAATAATCTGAGTTCAATATGAAAATGTAGGCAAGAAGAAAAAGGTAGCAGATGAAATACAGATTTGACAAACACAAGGTAAAGCAGAATAAACAAAGTAATATGAACTACTGAGTCATACTACTTCAATTTAAATGTACTACATCAAACTGAGAAAAAAAAAAACAACCAAGGCTTTGGTGTAAACAAGTGAGTTAGAACAGTGTCAAGTTCAATGTCAATGAAGACAGCAAAGACTGGAAGCATGCTCAGTTGGTGAAAACACCATAAGTATGTTGGGGTTTTTTATATGCATTCAGATGGAGCATTATTCTGGTTAGTCTGTCTGAGAAGGAATTTTACAAGCAACAAATTAATTCAGAGATAAAGTCAACATCCAAAACAAATTTGTGAACAGGAAAACTATTTAAGATTAAATAATTAACAAGGAAACGCTGCTAAGAAGAAATCATCATTATACATGTCCACAGTGGATAGGAATAGAAGAGAGCTATACTATGTGTGGCTGAGATGGAGTTAATTTTCTTCATAGGGGCCCATGTGGTGCTGCATTTTGGATTTGTGAGTAAAACAGTGCTGGTGACACCAGTGTTTGTCTTATTGCTGAGCAGTGCTTGCACAGCTCAAGGCTTTCTCAGTTTCTTGCTCTGCCCCTGTCAGCAAGTAGGCAGGGGGTGGGCAAGAAGCTGGGAGGGGACACAGCTGGCTCAAATTAGCCAAAGGGATGTTTCGTGCCACAGAATATCATGCTCACCAATAAAGACCGGGGTTTTGTCTTTCAAAGTAGCTGTTGCTCACAGACTGGCTAGGCATCAGTCTGTTTGTGGGAGCTGGTGAGTGATTGCCTTTGCATCACTTGGATTTTTCCCCTGAGCTTTAAAAAAAAAAAAAAAAAAAAAAAAAGCAAAAACCAAAACACACAGACACAAACAAACACCACAGAAAAAGCAAATAAAAAAATCGCATCAAACTTCTAGTGACATACATTTCTTCCTTCCTCTACACTAATTATCAATGTGGAATATTTATTACAGGGAAAAAGTCTTCTCTGTTATTAAGATCAAAGTATTCCTAAATATGCTGAAGAAAAATGTGACGTCAAATTTTCAAAATCATTCTCATTAGATAACCAGTTTTAGCTAGTATAGGGGTTGATCACTAGGGACAAACTTTGTTGCATACAAAAATAAACAGTAGGAAAATACTGACAACATTAGTTTTTAAAAAAACGCATATGAACAGTTACATATCATATACAATACATACATACATGCACAACATGCAAATGTGTGTATACACACAAAACTTGTTTTGGAAGGCTAGGTTCTCAGCTGCTTTATTATATAAACCGATCTATTGATATTACTATATTTAGTTCAACAGAAGGGACAATTTCTTATTAAAATTGAAAGGATACAGTAAAATAGAGTATTAGTCATTATACAGAATTGAAAAGCCAAATCATTCTTAACAGCAGGGTGGCTAGAACTCAGTCTGCAAATACTGCAAACCTTAGCTAGGGAAAGTATATCTTAAACTACAAACTGCCTTAAGGAATCGATTTGCTCATACAGACATGGTGACAATATGTTTGCTGTTTTTTTAAAACAGCGTCAGTACAAAATATAACTTACTTGCGAACTTATGAACTAGCAGTGAGCATACTTTTACTCTGCAAAACAATAAATCATTTTGCTTTTTTACCACTTTTTGTCCTGTACCATGTTATTAATATTACATATTATTTCCAAAGGTGAAAATCCCATGAGTCAGAGCAGGTTTACGTCACCTTCCCTCCCCCTGCTTGCACAAATTGATATATCATGCCATGCTGTAGAATCCTGATGGGTCAGATTCAAAGTAAGGTTGGGAAGAAATTTGTCTTCACTTCAAGAGGCTCAGGAACAGTCTACAATTTTGATTAGCAATTGGAAATGTGAGTTTTAAGATACTCTTGATTTTTCTCTCAGCAGAAAAGTGGCATGATTTTGGTCTGATAAAACAGATTAAATAACCCATGTGAGTCACTGGTAGACTACATTTGTAACTGTTGATATACAGAAGATATTCTGAGTAGCATTACCACATAACCAGGAGTTGGGAAATATGTGTATACACACACATGCAAGTGTCCAAGGCCTGAGAGATATATACATACACACACATGTATTTTTACACACATAGGTGTGTATGAATATATGAATGTTGTAAAAAAGTGTAATTTACCTCATTATGTTTTTATTGTTCTCTTTGCCCAGTTCAACATTGCTAATGATAAAATCATCCTGAAGGAGCTGATCCCCATCTTGCCATAAATACCTTTCTTCTTTACCTCTGCGATAGAGTTCTGTTTTCCTTTATTTTACAGTTACACATATCAGGGGAGTCTCCAATATGCTTACTCATTACTTTAAGAACATAGGCACATAAGCAAATCCAAAACTTTTCTTTGGCAAAAAAATATTATCTAAACCCACTTTTCTTAGTTGTTCATGGCTTTGCCTTTATCCAGATTAAAGCATCTATAGGAGTGAACATCTAATTTTTCCAAACCTTAAGGTTAACCCAATTGCCTGGGCTTTGGCCTAGCCATTTCTGCTAAAATAGCATTGCAGCCATTCACATCCAGGCTACATTTGACCCAGCATACTTAAAATTGCTGCATGACTCCAGTTGTAAAAAAAAAAAAAGACCACTTGTAAGTAACTTCGTAAATCATATTCTATGCCTAGATGCACCTGGATACCACCATTAAGAACACAAGGTCAGAATACACTGATGATGTCAGTCTCCCCTTTTGGGGTTTGATGGTTTGATTTTTGGCATTTTTTTCACCCAGTGACAAGAAATCAGGAAAGTGTTGCCTTAGGGACAACCTTAGGGATTCCAACCTTTTAAGGAATCAATGTCAGTTTTCCTTCAGCTTACTGTTCTAAATTTGAGACATATGTTTCCTCTTGCTTATCCTGTATCAGTTTCATAAATAAATCACTACAATGCTCAAACTTTTCAACCTGATGAAGAATAGTTTCCTTATATTACCTTCCTCATACAGTATGTTATCAGATTCTGATTTACACTCTCACATGATCTTACAACTTCTCATTTATCTTAAAGTGTAATTCTTATTAATTACTTCCCTGCGTGGCTTCATGAGCACTTAAAAGTTAAAGTTGCTGCTTTTCTAGATGATTTCCTACATAATCAATTTCCTATTAAATAGTTTACTCAGACTGGTCTCCTGAAGCGTTGGCTGTTCTTTCACATATTAAAAAAACATGAATAATTGAAAAATACATTCAGGATTTTTTAAAACAGTTTTCTCCCTTGAATCTACAATTAGCCTTCATTAGGACTGGTAGGAAATGGAAAGATTCAAGAAAAATATCTTTTCTTCCCCCTTTTCAGTTTGCTTGGATACAGGAATTTAGCTCATAAGACTGATGTTGCAGAGTAAGGTGAATAAACAGATCTTGTTCAGTACACATTACTACAGGCATAAATATATGATTTGTATTTTTAAATTCTCATTCCATGTGCTCATTCATTTTGCAAACAAACCATCAATGCTAAACAAACAAAACAACAAAAAAAAAAATAGTGCCTCCAAACCCTACAGGCACTCCTACAATTTTAAGTTTTCCGTGGCAGAGTCTTCCTAGGAAATGTTTTGTACAGAAGGCAACCCTAATTTAAGAATTGAATTTTGTCAGTCAACATTTTAAATTAACAGTGGGCAAGATGGTGAGAAGAGAGGTAGTCTATCTGCCAAGAGACCTGGTGCTAGAATAACTGTGCAATACCATGTCTGAGTAAAGGGAAAGAAACTGTTAAAGAAACTTGAGCTGAAGTCTCAGGACAAAGAAAAAAAGGGGGAGAGGGATGATTTATCCATTATTTTACAAACACATGACAGATATTTTAACTCAACACAGACAATCACACTCAACACATTTATACTCAGTAACAGAAAAGAAGATATGGCAAAGCCTGAAGATGCTGAATAATATTCTGGATGATTCATTCATTGACATCTCATTCATTATTAATAATAAAAAATTCTGTAGCAGCGGCAGCCTATAAAACTTAAAGTCCTCCACAATTCAGTTCACTGCAGTTGAAGAGACATGCTGTGATCCGGCCAAGCTTTGATTTTTACTGTTGTACTAGTTCTGAATTGTTTTTCAGAATCCCAAAAGTCAAGGAAAAACATTATATAAGTTTACCTGTGAAAGCTATTTTTTTTGCTTCTGGTAATTCCAAGATCAGATCTCCATCATGTACACCGCGCCTCTTCCTACTTTGCTGCAGACCATTTGCTGACATTTTGTGGTAACATATACAATATATGCATTGGTTCCTTTATCATTAAAGTCTCTATAATTAAGTCTTTTCAAAATAAGAGGAAGTCACGCTTGTTTCATAACTCGTTTACTGTACTGGGAAACATACCTAACATTACTACTACAATTTGTTCCGTATTTTGTCAGGATTTTTTTTTTTTTTAAAGAAAATCCATTTATTTGTTCATTTGAACTAGTATCTCTTTGGATGTATTTAGTAAAATTGAAGAGAGAAATAGCTGAGAGAAACTCCTGCAAAAAAAAGAAAAACCTCTTCCATTTGAGATCTGGTGTTACATAAGTCTATGCAATTCTGAACAACGCATTTAGATCAGATATGAAACAATTTTTTATATTAAACACACCAGATATCATAATATATAGCTTTAATGCTCTATCTTATTTATCATCACTCTTCTGAAACACTGCATAAATATCAGAGCATGTATTTTCAGATCTTCTCCAAGAAAGATAGATATGGGTCTATTATTGTACAGATAAGAAAACCAACTTAGATATGGTTTATAAACAAGACTTTCTCATCAGTTTTGTAACAGAACGTGAAGAACTTAAAACTACTGAATTATAGCTGCTTGACTGTAAAACTATTCATCTGTCTGTTTTTGTTCTGAAGAGTCATTCTAAATACTGCATTTGACTATGCATTTTTGTATGCCAGAATCTACTAAACGTATTCTATCAGGTTTCCGTAGATGAAAGAGATTGAGATGAAACAGCTTCTCACACACAATTTGGTCTCTTTGATTACATTTACAGGCCCTTCAAGTCACTCCAAAACCCCACCAGTCTTTTACTACAGCTTTCAAGCTGTGACAATTTAGATAAGTGAAATGTTAAATAGCTCATTATAAGTCCACTTCTGCACCATAGGAATTGATGGCAGCATTGCCATAGACTTCAATGGAAGCTGGATTACAGTTCGAAACACATCACGTCTACATTCATCAGAAAAATTTAAAATTCAGAGACTTTCAAAACTTCTTCAAATCAGTTTATACTGAACCAGCCTTACTATAAATCAGGAAGAGGTGGCAGGACAGATTGGTAGAATACTACAAAAAGCTATTGAAATGCAGTTTTTCTCATTCTGCCATTTTCATCTAAATCTTTTGTTATGACTTATGTGACAAGCAACCATCAGGGAGTGAAAAGACATTTCCAACAAACATAACATAATAGAATAAAAAGAGCAGGGGACAAACAACTTTCAAAATTGTCTTCTGAGACAGGCAAAATATTTATCTGCTAGAAACTGATCCTACTATGCAGTAGCAACCAGAATGCACATAAGTTAAAGTTCCAGCTTATAAGGAATCACACAGGCAAAGAGCTTTGGTAATTTAGTGTACAAGATAATAGTCCTGTGTAGTTGGAATAACGCATATTCCAAGTGGGTATGCATTTCATTCTCTCCTGCATGAATCCAAAGAGGCAAAGTATAACCAGCCTCCCAAATTCTGTATTCTGCAGACTGCTTCTGTTGTCCTAGCAACAAGAAACTGCTAATAAATCTCTCTGCGATAAAGAATTAAATACCAGTAATATTATCTATAAAAATATTCAGGGATGAGATTACCTTCCATCTTAATTCACTGTCTATGAAAAATATAAACATATTAATCTACCCACTCAGCATGGTGTCTCTCAGGCAGGGAGGAAAAGTCCAAAGCTTTAGCAACCTTCCTATAAGTCTTGCTGACATCGTTCTTGGGATTCCTTACATTGAAAGCCCCTTTAAAAAGGCAGGAATAAAATATGGGAATATAGTTCCTTTTCTCAGCATTCCCATAGGGCACAGAGCAGAGTGGATGTGATATGAGGCAGCAGATAATTCCTCAACGACTCAGGTAGAGAGGAATGTTGGTGGCTCTCTCCTTTCTGTTCAGGACAGGATTTTCAAGGGAGAAAGGTACTCAGGAAATTCCCTGGAGGGATTACATGAGCAAGGCTTAGGGATCTGACTTTTAGCTCTTTTCCTAAAACTGCAGCAGTGAAGACATGGACATTATAAACACATGCATTTTTTCCATATGGAGAATTTTGTGGTTTAGTCTTCCCTCTGTTGCTACAGATGTGTGTTGACAGAGGTGTCATGGCAGAAAAGGCGACTATTTTCTAGATGACTGTCTCTTACCTTTTATTACTTAACTTTGTCACCTTTTCGTCAAAACTACTTTTTGCACATGCTACAGGGTATTTGGAAGGTCAGGAATTAGTATTTGAGGACTATATATTTCCTCCTTTCTTCCTTTTTTGATTTTTTACTTTTTTGTACCCACTGAGTTTTTTCCCTTTTCTAGGTAAGACATTCAGAAGGGCAGTTCACTACATTCAGCATTGTCTCCATTTAACACTCCCCTAGTGATAGCTAGAGCTTAGGTACCATACCATCTTAGAGGTACTATTCTTTCTAGCTGACAAAAAGGAGTTACCTCAAAATAACATGCCTACAGTGCTGAAAACTGCAGCCACATCTTAACATCAGTTTGAGGAACGGTACAATATTTTTAAGACCTCAGTTAGCTGACAAGCAGTTTCTTAATACCTTCTTTTGCTTTACTTAGGAGTATTCTCATTTAGAGGTTATTTGTTCAAACATACATAATAGAGGGTTCTTTCAGTGACACACGACAGGGATTAAATGGTCATTTTAAATGTCGGTTTTCTTTTAAAGAGTATAGCCTTAATGAATCAAACATCAGCTATTTATTTACAATCATATTTTTGTAAGCCCCATACTAACAATGCAGCGCTTCACTCACTATACAGAGTGGATCTTATGTAGATCATATAAAACAGTACAGCAAACTCGTGTGCTTCATTGGCATCAGCAGCCATTGAATCAGTGTCAAGTCTTCATATAAGCCTCTGAATCCAACATTGCAGTTGTACAGGAACAGTACCAAATGTCCCACAGAGGTTTGCAAATTATATCCAGAATAGCACAGTACTTGCCCTGTCACCTTGATTTGCTAAAAGGAATTAAGGTTGAACAATCATGACTATAACTCCAGGTCTTTTCTTTGTATTTAAATATTAGATTATTATATAGCTCAACTTCTTTTGTTCAACTGTGTTTTAGCCTAGCAAAGGAAGTAGACTAAAAATAAAAGCACATTATTCACTTAAAATCCTGATCAGTAGCCTGCAAAATATTTCATTTCTTGAATGAAATATGGCCAAGGAACTTGGATTAACTTCCCTGTATCAAACCTTTAAGACCATGGGTAGTCAAAGTTTGGTTCTTGGTTCCCAGGTACTGTTTCTATCCTGCTCACAACTTTAAGCTGTGGTGTTGATAAAAACCATTCTTATGGCATTCCAGATAACAGAGCAGAAGTAGATATTAATGTTTGGATGGACAAAATTAATATTCAAAGATTATTTCAAAGGCAATTTGATTTCTGGGAAACTGAAAAAAAAAATCTGGTATCTTCACAACTAAGTTGATCATATTTTAAATATAGTGGACCTCCACTAGATGCTATCAGTTTTCTTTCAAATTTCCTTTTAATTATTCAGGGTATCATTTTATATTAGGATTGTTCATGGAAGCTTTACACATAACAATATTTTCAGGGGTTAGAGCCTGGAAATGGAGCGGAATTAAACCCATACTCACAGCTGTCTGCACTTACGGGAAACAGAAGGGTTTACTTTATACAAATGAGTATATTCTATCTATTTTACACAAACACTTGGCCTCCAATATGTTCTCTTTTTCAGAAGATTGTTAAGCACACATTGCATTTCTTATCTGAGATCTAATCAGCTACTGTTCTCAGTGACAGAAAGACTAAATTTTTCTCAGGCCAAAAGTAACTCTTATGGTTTCCAAAACAAAAATTACTATTTTCTCTCAATCAAAATAGTCCTAGAACACCAAAGCACGTGATATTTCTTCTAAACATGAATTCAAGTTATCTTCAGAATATACTACTTAATTTAGTGACAGTTTCTTAAAAAAAAAAAAAAAAATCCCAGTGATTAGGTGTGAAATTCTGACATTTGTTTTTCAGCTGTTGCCTCATGTAGGGCTAACTGCTAAGTTTACAGGTCAAGCAGCATTTGATTAGACTAGTTGTGGTTGTTCTAGGATGTCAGTGAATAGCAACAGTTAGGAGTAGGAATTATTATTCCTTTTCAATTTCATATCTTGAAAAGGTGATGGCAGGGCATTCTTTGGAATTCATTTTAAGAAAATAACTAAAATAGCCATCAAATGAAAATATACAGAAAACTGACTTTAGGAGTTCAATGGAAAATACCGCCATCCTCAACAGTAACCTAATGTCAGAGATAATTTATCTTTCATTCACGGATTTAAAATTGAAATCTAAACCCTCAAATGCAACACTTTCTAGTAACAATATATAGTCATGCTTCATGTCCCTGTGACGTGTCAGAATGTCAGGGCATCGAAACACTCAGACCTTGGAGTAATGTTTTCACCATATAATGTTCTCGCCCTCTAGTGACTAGCCAGTATTTCAAGGCCACAGGGTTTCATGCTGCAATAAAGCCAAGGGCCAAATCTAGAGTCATGGACAGTGGAAGTTGATGAGCTAAATATGCAAAAGATCTAGTGTCACTACTTTTAAGTTATTCCGTAAAGATTATGTGTTTACACTGCACAGAAGAAGAAAAAAATACTTTAAAGAGTATAAAGCCAATAGACAAGCAGTTTGTGCTAGTAAATGGCAGACTTGTAACCACTCTGGCCTCTCTGCTTGCAGATGCCCTCAAAAAAGAGCACGGGGCCAATCCTACTCTAAAACCACTCATGAGGGTTAACCCACCTGCTAAGGTCACTCTAGGATCTTATTAATGTGGAAGTTGTCATGTGTCTGTTCCTTTACCTCTACTCATATAGGTTAAGTAATGTAAAATGTTAACTTGCAAGATACAAACTAAATCTGGGAATAACCCAATCTCCACAACAATATTTAAACTTTCCAAAGCTATACTGCAGGCAGCATAAGCCTCACTGTAGCTCTGAAATTTAGACTCTTGTGTGAGTTCAGGAATTGCAGCAGAATGTCCTAAGCTTATTTGAGGCAGACCAAGAAGTCCTGGGACAACCTATGGAATTGATGACTATGAATTTTACTTTCCGGTGACTGGTAATCTTCCTTAATATTTTCCAGAAGACAAAAAGATGCAACTGCGATTGTCTCCATTAGGTTTGTCAGAACAGATTTGCATTAACTCACACTTCCACTTGTCACTGCAAACTGTGAAAGTGGCTCTGTGAGCACCTGGGGGTTTTCATATTACTGTCATTTTCCACAAGTGAACTTGTCTCTGTCCAGAAGTGCCAAATGGCAGCACTGTGCCTCCTACATTCTTCTTACAGACTTCTTTTATGTCCTTTCACCCCACTGCTTGCTTTTCATTGCTGTTGCTTCCTCTCATCACATGCTTTCGTGTGGTCACTGCTACTTTGATGTTTAGGGTCTTTAGTGAGTGTAAAATATGAACACAGTAGATAAACAGATTCTAGAAAAACAAAACTCTTCCACAAAAGGGGTCTATACCTCTGTTGCATACACAACAGCTCTTCTACCTGCCAAGAACTTGGTTACTATATAGGAGAAAGGCCTTAACTCCAGATACCTTTCATTATACCATAACACTACTATCCTACATATGTAAGGAACCTATTTGGTACTTTTTATAGGGGGGGTAATATCATGTCACTGCCAAATGTGAAACAAAAGCCACTGTAAAGTTCAGGAAAAATAGGAAAGGCTTCTGAAAATTGAAATGTCATCACTTTCCATAGTTTATTCTCAACTCTGCTTAAGACAAGTAACCTGACCTGAATTCCTTGAGAAGTCTGGAAAAGAGAAGCTTTATGGAAGTTCCCCCCATATCTGCCAACTTTTATATAAGCTTTTATATTAAGTGAGCTGGAACCACTTCTTTAAATCAACATTTTAACAGCTCAGACAAGAGCATTAGGAAAGCAAGCAGTTGAAGTCACATGGTTTCAAGACAAAGAATGTGACATATGTACTTTCATTTGTCCTGGAACTGTAAGGAAATGGACAATATGAGAGTCCTTCATGAGACAGGGTGGTTTTGCTGTTTAAATAAAACAGAATGTTACAGTTTTCTTTTAATGTTTTCTGAAATAACAGCTATATATTCGAAGGCTTAATTTTTTTTTTTTTTTTTGTGACAGCAATATTCAGAGATAAGCCTCAGACATTATTTTTAAGGTCTGTCAAACAATTTGGTTGCTCTTGTAAAAGAAATATGCACTATTTTGGAGCCCCGGGTTTTACTGGCTACATCTCATCCCAGTGCTGGAGATATGAACGTGTACTTTAGTTTCCTACAGCAGAAAATCCAGATATGTAGAAAAGCAGAACGGCTCTGTGCACCTCCCTGCAGCCCTTCCTTTCCAGGTTTGTCAGGGAATGAGGACTGAGCATTACTGTGCTGACTGTACCTGTCCTTAAGTGCAGACACAGCCATTTTCCACATACTGCCCAAAGCAAAGTCAGAGAAACCAACATGCTGGTACAAACTACATTTAGAACAGTTCAAAACTGAATCAGCAACTGATGCAATATAAATTGATTAATGACATCTATGTAGCACAAGTTTAAACTTCTGCCACAATTATAGGCAAAAGTTCCAAACTCAGTTACGTTAGAGAATGGACATTTTTTAAAACTGCAGAAGACACCTGGCCTTGAAATATTGAATATATTTTTCTCATATAGCTTCTGGTTTAAAGTCTCATTTTGAAATTAATTTAGTTCAACCAACACTTTTGGTAAAGCAACTGACACGGCATCTTATTTCTTACAGACACTCAGGCAGCATATTTCACTGGAAGGATGAAAGTACATTACTAAGTGTTACACCTTCTAAAACAAATCCCTTTTGAGCAGTACAAATGCCAATTCATAACAACAGACATAAATGAAGTTTAGGTTTACGTATTCGTTTGTGTATATGCATAGAGAGACACATAAAAAAGACTTAAGAGGCAAGTGTTAAGGCACTTCGTTACATTCAAATGTCAGTTTACCACTTTCAAGGTTAAAGATGAATTTTCACGTATCATTTTCAAATAATCTCTAAGGACTTGAGAGTTTTGCACAGCCTTGGTTGTATTTGAAGTACTGTATGCAATTAAAGCTGCAGTTAACTCTAAAATGCACCAATGCCAGTACAGAACATTCAGTTTAAGGTTCTGTTTGGATCATTATGAAATTTTCACAACAGCAAACCTCTGAGGCTGATTAAACTGTTACAGCCATTTTAAGAGGATGCACGTTCACTAATTTACTCTGATGTCAATGGAAGCTGATTCAGGCACCTTGCTCTGGAAAACATGAGGCACTGTCGCAGAAATGCCATATTCTTGTTCCAAAATCATACCATTACGACAAGCCCACGAAGTCAAAACAATTCATAGAGAATGATTTCCACACATACCCCCCAAATATGATAATTAATCTTCTTTAACTGTCTCATAGAGCATATGCCATTTGGCATATTGCTATAAAAGACAATGAACCATGTCCAGAGAGATTCATTCTTTCCAAAGTCCCCAAAATACATTCAAAGCTTGACAGATAAGATGATGACGATAATAAACAATTTATCAAACCAAAACGCAGTCACCTCTGGGGTGAACCGCAATATTAATATTTTCTCCTGTGAATGCATCATTGTACTCCTTAGAGATTAGCATTATCTGATTGGAGCTCAGCTATAAAATCACTTCAAGATCCCTTTCAACAGCTGGAAGAATTTCTCCTGATTTATGGTGGTTAAAAGCAAAGGTATAAATGTTGCTTTGAGTTGAGTGCCTGCAGTGGAGATAATACAGATTTTCAGCATAGCATGATGCAGCACTAAGAACGTAAGCCAGTGTCTGGAAGACAAAGTCCTATCAGTCAGTTACAGTGCTAACACTGAGAAAGCTGCTGACCAGTGTCATCAGATCTCATGAAAGCTTTTTTTAACCTGGTTAGATGAACTTCTAAATTACATTGTCTCCTCTTCTAAACAAGATTATGATCTCTTGCCTTAGAGACTCTAGCCAGGTTTTCTTTTGATGCTTTTTTTTTTTTTTTTTTTTTTTTTTTTAATGAAGTCCTGCCCGTTGCATGCAGATTTTACTTTCCTGAGAGGTTTGAAGAAGTTCTGTAGGGAACTGGGAACAGAAATTCCATTGCTCATTTTCTTAATATTTAAAAAAATTAATCTATTTCTTCTAGGAATACTTCACAGTATAAAGCATTACTTCATGCATGTTATTTTACAAAGAGAGATGTACACAAGGCCTGATAGCCAAAAGGACTTTATGTTATACATCAAAAAGTAAAGTAAATTCTCATGATAATTTTTTTCCTTCACAAAAATAATCTTAGCTTTTTGAAGCACTGATATTAGAGGAGATACCTCATCCTCTGCTTATTTTAAGTTTTCTATTTAGTAAGAAATATGAATGTTGATTACCCCATGCTGTACAATTAAAGGAATGTACAATTGTAACAGCAATAAATGGTTCATTAATTCCTGAAAATACAAGTTGACTGTTCCCTCTCAAACCAAGGAAACTAATATGATAACAAGCCACGGTTTCTTCTAAAGAGTATTTCAGCAGGAAGAATGTTTTTAATTGTATTTGTGTTTCTTTTGTTTAGAAAAAGAAATTGAAAATAATCCAATAATATTTAAATCTAGATTATTCTCTCATATAAGACCTAAATGCAGTAGAACATCAAAGCTATCAACGCTTCACTGAAACATTTGTGCGCTTTGCTCATTGCAACTTATGACCACTCACCCCTACACTGACACTTAAACATGAGAGAACAAGTTATGTGGAGGAGAACGTCACCACTTTCTCCCAGTAGACATCACTTGCCGCATCCCTTTTGCCCCAAGAGTCCCATTAATAACTTAAGTTTTAAAATAATTCAAATACAAGATTAAGAATTAGACAGACCTTTCTTATCGCCTTACTACTATCAGCTACAGTCTGTTGAAAAGCAAAATTACTAGCATAATGTAATGAAACCATTTAACAGATGTGCCTCCAAGGCGCAATCAGGGTTAGTGCTAGATGTTGTACAGAATGACTACAATGACAAGCTCCTTCCCGTAAAGGGCACAAGTCTTCACTTCCTTTTTCTCCACTGACAAAATTTTGCTGAGTTACTAATAAGCATATGCTATGCCCAAAACATTAACTGATATTTTGCATATTTTAATGCTTTTTTTTTATTGCAATTTTCCACAAACTAATATGTCAATACAAGTAAAATACATTGCACAAACTGGCACATCCCTGCATATCAAGCTACAAGTGGGGAAAAAAAAAAAAAATCCAACTTATCTCTCTCCTCAGATGCTCTATTCATTGGTCAAAACTAGGTAATTGCCAAGTTCAGGTCTAGATTTTATCTGGATCAGATTCATTTGATCTAAAATAAAACCCCATTTCCTGAAAGCATTCCAACTAGTTGCCTCAAGCCCATAAAATTAGAATAATATCAGCATCAGTGATATTAAAATATGAACATAGAAGTGGAACAGTGAAAGGATCCAGGTTGTTTGGGTTCAGGTTATAAATTCTACAAATGTAATTCCAACTGCTTACTTTACGGCAATATTACTGTAACGGATATTCCCCCTTAGAAATAGAGTCAGTTTTCATTCAGCTTTAGTGGGAATGTTAATGCTGTAATTTCTTACCACTTTGCAGCTTTGAAGGATGACAGAAATGAAATAGAGGGGTAATTATTTTAGTTTCTACTGGAATACCAGTTTTCTTTTATATGCATTTTAAAAATTCCAGTCTGATATATCCAGGAGATGTTTCTTCTTTTATACTTTTTATACTGCCAAGGCTAACCACACACTTCCCGGTGATGGCTTTTTTTTTTTGTGCAATCGATATGGTCTACCTACTCTGCTAAAGAAGCTACCTACTAAAGTTGCAGGTTGCCTCTCCCCCATATAAGCTCTAAATTTCCCGTTTCATTCCCATTCTCTTCTTGTCCATTCTAACATTAGGAGTCACTTTCTGACAGGGAGGAAGATCTGTTTGGTGATGAGAGAACACGCCTCAGATACTTCGGGTTTGGGTTTCCTTGCCCTCCACCAGCTTCCTTTGTTCCCTGGGGTGAAGTCCCTCCTACTTCTTCATCTGTAAAAGGGAAATACAGATGGGAGATGCTAGTAAGGAAGGTATAACATGTAGATTGAAGATACTGGGAAGTGCTCAGATTACTCAGCCAAATAAAACTGACCAGGCAGAAGTCAGCTATACTGTAATACCCTGCCTGTATGATCCCACTTCTTCCAGAAATGCTGTGTGCAAAGGACCAGGTATCTACTGCAGTCTGCTCTCACAGTATTTTTCAACATTTATACTATGTAATTTGCAAAGGTGATAGGTGCTAAAATGCCAGTTGTGTAGGATTGCAGCCTGGCAACAAGCTCTATTTTATGAAATAAACGAACATCAAGGGCTTCCAACCTTCCAACCAATCATTATCTGAATCAACAGCAGTTGAACAAAGCAGAAGAATAGTTGGATTTGTGCAGATGGGACCAAAAAAATTACAAAGTTCACTCATACTGTAGTCTAGTAGATCTGTGATGATGTAAATAAACATGACTGTCAAATATTTTTCCTTCTTTAGGCTGCTTCTTCTGGCAAGCCACAATAGTAACAGCTGCTCAAACCAGAAGAAAAAAAAAATACCAAATAAAAGCACAACTCCATATATTAGCACAATGGTCTATTTCTAACCAGTCAAAAAATATTGGGTTTTTTTTTTTATAGTGTTGCAATTAAAAAAAAAACAAAAAACAATGTTTAGCAGCCCAACCTTCTGGAAATTGCTTCGCACAGCAGCTGAACAGAGCCTAGATTTGAGAGATATAGGAGTAATCCTTCCCATCTCTTGCAAAGCAATAATAATTTTCACATGACAGTATCTTCCTTTGATATAACAAGGAAGGAAGTATGGCTCTTTACCATACAAACCAAGAAAAGTCCGCTTCAGAACTCAACAAAATCTTTTCCACACTTAGCTCCTATTTCTGTGGGTAGGATGCTATTTTTTCCCCTGCATAAATCAATCCGCCAGAAATACACACCTCTCTTCATGAAGGAACTGTACCGAACCAAACATCATCTATGCACATGCCAAACGTAGAATCCTGGAAGGGTATGAAAAGCTTTCAGTGTAAGCATCACAAAAAGTAAAGGGAGTAAACCAGTGGAGCACAGGGTCTAGAGGTTGTTTTTCTGAACAAGGACTCTCACCATTGCTTCTAGTGTCAAAGCTGATCAAAGAGAAAAGCCAGGTAGGAACAAGGCAGCACAAGCCTCCCTGCCCTGAACTGAGGTGAACAGAGATGCCAATGCCTACACTTTGCCTTGGCAAGATGGAAGAGATGGAGTAAGGCAGTGCCTTCTTCACTGCTTCTCCAATTTACTAGTGCCCAGTCTGAAAAGCTGGGAATAGCTCCTCCAATACACAGTGTCATTTATTTACCAAGGTACTGCTGTATTGCCTTACAAGAGTTAATATATTGGCAGGGGAAAAAAAAATAGAGGGTTGCAGTGGGGTTTGTTTTTTTTTTTTCACGGAGTGATGAAGTTTTCTCCAGCAACGCAAAGATAACACGGTCACATTAACATTATCTCTGTAACCTCATGGTTCAGCTGCTGCAAGATAGCCCTCCTTGTTTAACAGGGAGGAGGGCAAGGGTGGCAGCTCATTTATGAATTTTGTATAGGGCTGTTGAATGTGCAAAAAGCTCCCACTTTATGAACATCTGTATATTCTTATCAGGTAACCTTAATTGTTCTGTTTTATTTTCCATCCTCCCTTCCCTTCTTTACTTCTGCCCTCTGCTCATTACCACACAGGACCTCCATCAGTACAGTTTCTGCAGTTCCATTCTCTTTCCCCGCTCCTCTTATTGCTGAATATAATCATGCTGTCATTTTACTTCTGATTTTTAATTCAATAACTCATTGTCTTTTACCCTCCACTGCGTTTCTCCATTCTATTTCAAGGCTATTAAGTTTAGATTTAATTTCTGTTGATCTCTTTTTCTCAGTATTTCTGCAACCCTATGTTACAGATTGCCATCAACTTGTCCATCTTCTACCTAAACAATTTCTGACAATGCTAACATTACACATATTTTTACATATTCTGTCTCATTCCTTTGAAATGCTGACTAATAATTGCTTCTCCTTCAGTTTATGCTCTTTCAGCTTAAGACAGCTGAACATTTGCAGCAGGGCATGTCTGAGTATTTTAAGCAAGTCTTCAGCACTTCCCAATTTTGTCTCAGTAAGTGTATTCATTACCCCAGAATTGCCTGCATGGTCTGGTTCTGATTTTTCTTTCCCCCTTTTTCTTTTTCTTTAATTTGGAAAAGTTTATAATTTAGGTTTCATTTATCAAAGTTGTTCCAACCTACTTCCACACTAGTTGCACTATGCTAGCCATTTTATTTTGGGGCAGTTGAAATCTAATTATATCCTGAAGGTATTTTTCTATACCTTCTGTAGAGCTTTTCCTATTACTGTGGCAGCACCAAAAGGCAAATAAACAGCATGACTTTTTTATGCCAACACCTTACAGGCAAAATAGGAGACAATCCTGGCCCTGCAAACTTACTCTCTGGATAGACAAGAGCACAAAGAAAAATATGGACTCTGCTTGAAAAAACAGTCATGTCAAACAAGTGACACACAATGTTTAACAAAGGGACATTTTTTTCAGACAGGGTAGGAATTACCTGAAGGATGGCAAGGTGAAGAACAGCAAAGGAGATCAGCAGTTCATTTAGGACAGAGAGTATGGATCAGCAGACTGGTCAGAATGGAAAATGTAGAAAGAAAGCTTGAGCAGTTTTGCCCTGGCTTATAAGCAGGAGCAGATTACAGTAGGAAAAACAGTTGTATGAGAATCTCTTTGTTGTCATAGGCAATTTCCCACTGCTCAGTTGAAGGTACAGTGATAAATAACAACAGCAGTAGCTGGATATGATGTCTCCCTCTCCAGATCACACTGAGAGCAGGGAGAAAATAGTAGGAAAAATCAGATGTGGTTGCTCTGGCTTTGCATCCAATATTGGCCTCTCTCAGAGGCAGAGTATCAGTGTAGCTGGATCTCTGGGTTTTACTTTCTTGTATCATGAAGAAAGTAGTTCTGAAGGCATATCTCACTGATATCTCATTTTCTTGTTTTTCCTTCTTTTCCCCCGCCTTCGTAAAGCAGGAAATAGCAAAAGCAGGGAGCCATGCTGTCTTTGAGATTCCTCAAAAAATAAATTTGACAAGGGAGCTTGTTTGAAAAGATAAGCTGTTCTAGAAAGAGGATTCTTCTGGAAGACCTGTTCCAGATAAAAGAATATGAAACCTTCTAGTAAAACACCAACCTGACATTCAACAAATTAAATAGGTTAAAAAGTAGCTTGTCATTATCTTCTTCTGAGGATATCCTTATTTCCCCCACCACTGTGTCTTCACAGGGTGAAGTGAAACCACTGTGTCATATTTCGCCTTTAATATGTTGTTTTCTATCACTTATCTTTAAAATTATGTTCAGAAACAAAAGAAAATTTATGATTTCCCTTACAGAAAGGGACTGTCTCCTTTCAATAACATTGAAATATTTTTGGAATCCAGGCTTACATCCTAGAGCTAACATTTACCATTTGCTAAATCAATAAATAAGATCATACTAAGTTTAAGAATTTTCTGTATTCTTTGAAGCATTAAAGTTACTGGTATATATCAGGAAGACAAATATCTACCCAATCCCTTTACATTAAACCCAGAGTTTGTATTTTATATACGGTATACATAGAGAAGAGGATGACAATGTTCATAACTAAATCTGTAAAAAAAATCAAGTGTTTTTAAAGATAACAAAAGCTCAAAGTAATATTCTTCAGGTGCCCCTATAGAACTCATTCGCAATATCCTTTTAGATACACATACACCAATGTACATATCTGGTGAATGACAGAAGCAGTCTGACAATACCCAGCATGGTGGAGATGGGATGTCAGGTCTAGCAAATCACTGGTTTGACCCACTGTGACAAGGATCTTTCTCCCCCATACCTAAACAACTTTAAAGTTACATTCATCCTTCCTGACCTTTCTTGTTCAAACCAATAACCTTTCTTTATGTTTCGGCGACAAGTGTTTTCCAAGTGCTCTGAAAAAAACCCATTGAAGTTTTCTGTAAGCAAAATATTTTAACTCGATTTAGAAAACTTTTTATACTGTTTCCAGTTTGTAGAAGGAATATACAGTCATGAATATAAGCTTTAAAATTTTGCATTTCTGGTGAGAAATATCATAATATCTAAGAAAATAGTTCAATCATTACAACAGCATTATTTTCTCTAAAAAAAAAAAAAAATCAAGCAGTTACTCATTTTTCCTTTAAGTTCATCTATCCAGCTATAACATGGACATATTTCCTACCGCAGGACTTGTTCGAATTTTGAAAAGGTGTCAGCATTCTGGAATAAAAACACCACTAAAACATTGTTATGGTCATGGAAGCTGTCAAATATAAATCTCCACTTAAAATTACCTTTTGAGGTTACATCAGAGTTCATTTACAGTCAGCTTATGGGAAAGAGACTTCTATCAAGAGTGTTTGGGAAAATATTGACTGTAAGTATTTGTAAGTAATAGAATAGTTCTGAAGTGTACATTTACTGTATGTTTTAGCATTTTCATAAATTTAAATAGAATAAGCATTTAGGAAGTAGGATTTCTGTTCTTCATGACCTGAATCAACTGATTTATGATATAAGAGCTTCCCAGTCTTACTATACTTGAAGACACAAGGTATGTTTAAATCATACATTACAGAAGCATAATTTGTTCCTTAGGACAAATCCAGAGGACTTACTCACTCAAGCAGAGACTGATTTTTTTTACTTTTTTTCCTAGACTTTAGATTGCGTATGGTCTCCCATTCTTGGTCAGAAAACATTATAGCTGGATCTTGCAGACACAGGCTGCTCAGGCTTGAAAGTCATAACCTACTCATTTGCTCTTGAATACTTCAGGAAGAATGAGCATCCTTCACACTTGCTGGATTTTCTCAGGGACCACATAACAGTTAAAGCAAGCAACGTGAAATTATTTTTTTTTAATAAATAAAAAATAGTCTCCCTTTTGTTGCAGACATCTATGAAAAAATAAAAATAAGTAATAAAATAAAAAACTACCTAAGAAGTCCTGCCAATGTTTCATCATCATTCAGATTTCTTTAGGTTTCTACATATACACAAAGTCCTTTTATTGTCTACTTTTATCTTACTTCTAAAATTACTGATATAAAAATATTCCTTATTTTGTTCACTCAAAATCTTGGCCCTGTGAGTGAAAGAAAATGTCATTTACAGACATATTGCAGCAGATAATCATGTTCTGTTCGATTCACTGATACTACTGATGCTGTATCACTTACCAAGTTACATCACAGTATCGTTTGTAGTGAATTTTTTTAAGAAACAGTAATATTACTATAAAACTGTCAAAACTAGCATCTATGTCCCTTTTCCTCGTCTGCTAATTGAACTATAGATTGTTATTCAAACTGCTAAAAAACATAAGCATTAAAGAAACGCTAAGTGTCATGAAGCATAGGTCACTAAGAATTATACTGTAGAAATAGTTTCTATTTCCTGAATTTTAGTCAAAGCAATCTACCATTCAGTTGTCCATCTGAAACAGTCTCTCTAAGATGAGGGGAGGGATGACTACAAAACACATCTCAAGCATGGAGCCTTCAGGAACAACAGCCAAACTAGAATATACAAATGGAAATTGATGGAGCAGCACTGAGCGAGGTCTGACCTGATTCTACATATATTTTCTAAAACTCTAAAAGCTGACATCTGAAGAACAGCACATAAAAAAGCAAAGCCATATAATCCCATTAGATAACTCATACTCCAGAAAATCCCTGCACTGCTTTCATCTCTTATCCCCAGCTAGATGTTCAGGCATGACCATTTCAGCTTTGAAAGAAAGATCAGACTACAGCTTTTGTACCTAGGCAGGTTTATGGGAAGATTAATGTAAGATATTTGCATCCAACACCATAATTACACTAATAATTGCCCTAATGGTGAGCAAGTTTTTAGGTTAGATGGTCAGTCCGCCCTTAGGAAAACTGAATTTGCGGTTCCCTTCTTCTGTGCTTCTTTCTAGATGCCATGCAGACCAGTCTCACAGTAAAGCGTTCTACACCTGTCAATAAGTGCCTTTTAAAGTGGGGGGTGTTTCCATTGTAAACAGCCTCTTGTGTTGTCTCAGCACAGACACCTATCTGCCTAAGGGAGATACTCTGTACCATGTTCCAAATAATCACCCTTTGGGTGAGGTGAAAATAAAAAAAAAATAAAAAATAAAAAAAAAAGTGGGGCATTCTTGAAACGTCTTTCAAGGTGTACTACAGGGCAGCTATGTGCATTCTCTTTGTCAAATGACTTCCACAGACTGACACAAACTCCAGAAACAGGGGTTTTCAAGTAGAGCAAGCACAATGGAGACTGTCGGCCATAGGTGAGGAACCACTAAGTGTATCAAGAGCTTCTGGCATCCTGTCAATGAAGAGCTTAGGAGCAGTTCAGGATGCCCTTGTCTGTGTAAAGTCTCCAGCAGCTCACTAGAAGAACTTAAACAGCCCAGATACCCTGCTTCAGGATCTAAATCTATTCTCTATTCACCAATCACATCTAAAGAGCTGTTAGGATTCCACTAGTGTCCACCATAAATCAAAACTAGAAGCAATATCTGAACTCCTCTGACATTCAGTTGACCTGGAAATGCTCAAGCCCACTGTTGAGATCCACTCACAGTCAACTATTAACTGGTCTCTGGTACTGGGCCTATTTACATTTATAACTTGTTTAAGATCACTGACAACTGGGCATTTCTTTGGGTTCATGCTTATTCAGTATAAATAGCCCATGACCACATTACCAATCGTCTCCTATGTCTGTGCCTAGAGCTAAGTGAAGAAAAGCCACACATCACAGATCTATCCCAGAGGTCTCTTTCCAAGGGAGCTCTCACCCAGCTGATTGCAAGGCTCTCTATTTCACTCTGCCCTTGAGACTAGAACAGAGGCTAAAATACTTCCCAGTGCATTTGTACTTAAATGCTGTCTACTTCCAGATACTGGTCTTTTTACTTATGTTCAGCTTTGTCTGTTGGTTTCACCTCCTTGCACAATACCTTGGAGTTTTAATTAAGATCAATAGTAAGTGATATAGTATGTTGTAGTTATTTTGCAGAAGGCAAGTTGAAAAAGTTTGAGAAAAATCCATAGAAATTAAAGAGCAGCTTGTTTTTTGTTTCGGTTGTCTTGTTTTGACAGTACCTCCAGCATTTGCAGGTTTAATTTCTCTTTCAAGCTAGAGGCATAAAGCAAAATGCCGAAGAAAAACATTTTGTCCAGCCTCAGCTAGTCATTTTGAGGTAATTACAGTGTGGAATTTTCAGCCTGAAGTTTTCCAGATAATTAGAGGTTTAGGTTAGCTGCCTTTCTTTAGTAAGTATTTCAATTCCAACTCATCTCTATTAAAATAACCCCCCAAACCACACAGAGAATGACATTCCCTGGGTTAGAGTAAACAGATTTTGCCATATAGCCTAGTGCACCTATAGCTTTTCTAGAAATCTAGGTAAATAAACTAAACTAGTTATTCTGGGTTAGAAGATGGCTGTGTATGATAAAGCATGGTATTAAAGTATTTCTGAGGCCATAGAAATCAGTTATCCTATTTATTTATTTTAAAATATGACACCAGCACCAGAGAGGCAGTCACAGTTTGTCTTATCAGGTGCTTCTACATTAACAACTGGTGTGGTGCACAGACAGAACAGACAAGGTTAATTTTGTTGTGATGTGTTACAGTTCTAGGCTCTATCACATCACTGTTAACCAGCAGTCAGATTTGCCTCATCTGCTAGTCTTTAGGTCTTGGACACTAGTGCACAGAGAGACCATCCAGTGGAGAACCTGGCACCCTCTTTCACGTAGGGTGCACCCAGTGGGATCCCAATGCATGATTTCAGACTTGGTTTCAAATGGAGCACCCCAGTGATGCACTTGAGTGCATGCTGCATGAATCCAGGTACAAAGACCAGGCAACCTGCTCCTAAAAAGACCCTTCCCAAAGCACTGAACCAACCATTCCAGTATGCGCTCATCGTGCTTGCTAGCAAGCCAACGTTTAATATCATTCCAGAGTGAAATGAATGACACGAGCAGAACTTTAACTTCTGGTCTCCATCCTGATACTTTAATTTTCCATGACCTGCATATGCACCTCTTATGAATACAGATATAAGTAGCCTTCCACATATTTAAAGCTTAGCAAGGTACCAAAGCAGAGCAACAGGAAGAATATGCGCAGATCAGGGTAGAACAGAGAATCATTTTTTTTGTTGTTTCACAATACCATTCATTTAGCCAAAGTCCCTTGCTGAACTAAAATGAAGTACTCTATTTTTTAAGCTCTTTCAAATAAATGCTTTAATTAACACTGAAATAAACATATGCGACTACAAATATTTTGTGTGTTTAAAAAAAAATGACAAAATATTTCAAATATTTGGGATTTAAAAAATAGTGATCCAGCTAAACAGACACAAAATTGCAGACTGTTTCAGATTACTTCAATGTACTTTCCCTCTACCTCTTTAAAATACGTGCTAAAAGTTTCACATAGACCTAAATAAGAATAATGTCAAAAAGCATATGGCTCACACACATCAACTATATATACCCTTTAATAGATGGAATCAAGTCAGAAATTTTAGAAATCCAATTATATATTCTAAATAAATACAAATATTAGCAAACTTTAGCAACTGACTTTTTAGTATTTATGTTGAACACCAAGAAGAGAGAAAAAAAAAATTCTTAACCATTAACAATGGTTAGCCATGGATTAATTCTGGAGTACTATTTATCACTTGCTTATAGTACTTAAAGCAAGGAATATGGCTTAGAGGATTAAGTTTTGCACTTTGTCAAAATACTGAATTTGCTATCAAAGTATCACAACTGTGACCAGTAGAGGAGGCTAAAAAAAGGCAGCAGTGAGCAGCTACTTTGTTCTAAGCCTTTTTTTAATCAAATTAAGAACCCAGTGCTGCACCACTGATTTAATGAATACTTTCGTCTCTTACATTAATGGCATCTTTTCAACTCTCTGAAGAAACAATAATATATTTTGCAGTCACAATCAAGAAATGCATTGTGACTGCAAATTCTATTTCATATATCCCTCTGTATATAATTAAGAACTAAATTCCTTGCACTGTAGTTGAGCTATAAGCAACCCTCTGAGGGTTTTTAAATGAGCTTTAATGATTGCTCCACATGAGGATTTTGAATACTAACATTATCAATAAAAATGGCTCTATAAAATATGCCTGCTCCACAGATCTGTTTCTCATAATATAATGTTATTGGTATCATTGTGAAGAGCTACATCATCCTATGGGCAGAGGTAGGTAGGATAGTATCCATTATAAAAAGCAAACATTATATTGAAAACAAAATTGCAAGGCTCATTAGTATTTTCTGCTGATATACCACTAAGGCTGGAGTCCTGCAGCCCTTTCCTTGTTTACTTTGTCTTAAAAACATTCACCCCAGGAGACACGTATCAAATACCACTGAACATCCAAGTAGCATTTTCATAGTACTCTAGTCTGCCTGTGCTCAAGGACAGCTATTCCCTTTCCACCTAGTGGCATATCCCCCACAAGAATTGCTCCCTATAGCAGTAAAATCCTGTACTGGTTAGGCATCAGCATCCACAGTTCCTCACCTATGTAGCATCAGTAACAGTGTTCCCCCTCACAAAAACAAACAAACAAACAAAAAAAAACACACCCACACAAAAAGAACAAAACACAAAAACCCCAAACCCTTTCACAATGGCTGTAACACACCAGGTATCTGAATACTCTTGATTATTCACCGTGCTAGTTTTTATAACATTGTGTTGCTTTCAGTCTACTCTTTACAAAACATAAAAATTTCTTTTAAGTGAAAGCCTGTGAAAATAAAAAATGGATGCACATTGGGACAGTTCATTTAATTCACAAGAATATTTGTACCAGCTTAGCCCTAACCTTGGTCACACTCCACTTCTTCTCCAAGAGCCAGCCAACAACAGTCCTGGGCTACCACCCAGAGAGCCCCAGGCAGGCTGGGGGATGGACGAACAGGAACCTTACAAAGTTCAGCAAGGGAAAATGCAAGGCCCTGCGTCTAGGAAGGAAGAGCAAGACAAGCCGGGCACCATCGTGCTGGTGAGTACCTCTGTGGAGAAGTCCCTGGGGGCTGCCAAGCTTCCCGAAACTGCTGGACATATCCAGGCAGTGGGGTCTTCTGATCACCTTGGGCTTCCCCAGTCATCCCAACCTCTGCGCACACACACCCCTCAGGCTTTGGGGCTCACCAGCCCAGGCACCGTGGCCTCGGCAAAGGCTGCTGCCTGCACTCATTCTGCTGCACCAGCCCTTTCTCAGGGCAAGGTTCTGCAGCCACCCACGCCCCTGAGGACCTAATGGCTGTTCTCCTATTACAGATACCAGTGAGCTCTGTAACTCTGTTCAAGACCAAATGTTTGTGAATGAAATTAATGCTGGGGAAGAGATCAGCATCAACCTCTATAATCCTAATTTCATTCTCAAAATAGGGTTTATGTAGATGTATTTTCAACCTCTTCCTACCTCATGGTGCAAGACAACGGGGCACCCATAGAGTTTAATAATTTTGAGTCCTGAAGTTGACTTAAGCTCCCTATGATTTCATGATCAACTTTAACATACTTCTCCATTCTTTCCCTCATAAGAATTTACAACAGAATTGAGTAACATAAGTAAGATTTTCACTAGCCTGGTGCTTTGGATTTTATCATCAAGATAACAACTGGTACAATGAATCGTTTGATATAAAACAACATCCAAAGGTATGCAGTTCCCTAAAACTAATTTTATAAGACATAAGGAAAACAGAAGTATGTTACTTTGAATAAAGCACATTCTCATCTATTTAAGGTATTTCAGAACCCACCTACTAAAGAATGATTTACACAAAACATATTGAAGTTTTGGTTTAAAAACAATGTGCTCATTAAAATATGTAACCGTATATTATAAAGAAGGCTTTTCTTGAATCGAAAAGGAGATTGTTCCCTGAAAGCACACTGGAGGCAGAGAAGATGTCATCACATCAATTTCAATTGTGTTCCTTACAGGCTTTGCACCTCTAAAAGATCATTTTGCTTTGTTGTGACACATTCCTCATTAGGTTTTATACACTGGCTAACACATTAAAAAATAGAAAAAATACACGGCATCTTGAGCTAAGCTTAAAATCAATAGAGGCCTTCGAAGTCAATGAAGATGAAGACCCCCAGAAAGAGACAGACCTTTATCTTCAATTTTGCAAAAAAAATTCCTAACCAATTTTACTTTTAGCCAGTGCTGGCACGCCAGGCATGGAGTGACAGGCTAGACAGCATTACCTGAAGAACCACTGCTGCCAAAGTATCCTGCACACCAGAGAGGCAGGACTTGGACACAGCACAGCATAGCAGCAGCCAATTTTGGGGACTTGGTTGTACTGAAAACCCCAAACCACATCAATATCTGAATCTCTCTCCAAAACAATATACTCTCCCTCTGATTTTATAGCTCTCTATACCATTTATTCTTCTCTATAAAAGAACAGGTTTTCTTCTGAGGGCACTTGCATCCAAACAGGAGTCCAATTTTCACATAATCCAAACGTAGTGAATGCAGCACTCTCACAAAAATCAATATTCAGTCACCAGGATGTTTAGCTTCACATTGAGCTGAATGCAATATGAGCTGGGTAAAAGTGCACATCTTGCAAGTTTGCAGGAATATATGTATACATTAGACATTAGTTCAGAAAAGACTTAACGATCTTGAGCATATTTAATAAAAGCAATACTGCTTTGACTAAACCAGTGCTTCTAAGTGTTTTAGACAGTATTAGAAAACATTCTTTATTTAGAAGGTGATATGTTTTTAATATTTATCTCCACACTTCACATTATACTAAAATTAACGTATACATCTTTGAACTGTTTTTCCTCATTAGCAAGTACATAGAAGCAATCTTCTGCTTCAGCTTATTCCAGAAAAAGCTCTTTACAAAGGTATCTGAATTCCCCAATAAGTCATTTTAGAGCATCTCAGGTACAGAATCCAAACTCAAGGATCCAGTCCAGAAAACAGTGTCTAGAGTCATATTACTTGTTCTTTTTTTCTTTTTTTTTTTCCTGGTGGCTATTCTAAATCCCTATGGCAAAGTCTATTATCCAAAATGAATTTTTCACAGTAATGCTAAATTGAGCATCCCAAATCTGTAGTACACTAATTTAGCTCAGTTTGATAAGCATTTCTGATCAGCAAGCCTCAAAGTGTTTGAACAGGAGAAATGTGGGGGTATTCAACATAAGTTTCACACTGTAGGTTTCATATTCGAGAACAATACATGAACTGGACTACCCCTGTAAGGGTTATTATTCTCATGCAAGAAAGGACATCACTAACAGGTGTGAAGGGAACATGAATATTGATGGAAGCACCTGGGAATTGTCAGGTAGGAATTAGGGCTTCTCCCCCAAAAAAGGCGATGGGATCAATACCACAACCAGAGTGCACCTACACCAATCCACACAGCATGGACAACAAACAGGACGAGCTGGAAGCCATTGTGCAGCAGGAAAGCTATGATAGAGTCGCCATCACAGAAACATGGTGGGATGATACGCACAACTGGAGTGCTGCAATGGATGGCTATAAATGCTTCAGAAGGGATAGGCCAGGAAGGAGGGGCGGTGGGGTAGCCCTGTATGTTAGAGAGTGTTTTGATTGTCTAGAGCTTGCCAATGGCGATGATAGGGTTGAGTGTTTATGGGTAAGAATCAGGGGGAAGGCCAACAAGGCAGATACCATGGTGGGAGTCTGTTATAGACCACCCAACCAGGATGAAGAGACAGACAATGTATTCTATAAGCAGCTGGGAGAAGTCTCACAATCACAACCATTTGTTCTCATGGGGGACTTCAACTTACCAGATGCCTGCAGGAATTACAATACAGCAGAGAGGAAACAGTCTAGGAGGTTCCTGAAGTGTGTGGAAGATAACTCCCTGACACAGGTGGTGAGTGAGCAAACTAGGGAAGGCACCCTGCTAGACCTGTTGTTCACAAACAGAGAAGGACTTGTGGGTGATGTGAAGGCTGGAGGCCATCTTGGGCATAGCGATCATGAAGTGATAGTTTTCAATTCTTGCAGAAATAAGGAGGGGGTCAACAGAATGTTGGGCTTCCGCAGGGCAGACTTTGGTCTGTTTAGGAGACCGGCTGACTGAGTCCTTTAGGAGGCAGTCCTGAAGGCAGAGATAGTCAAACAAAAACCATGAAGTCAAATCATTGGTTTTCCTTCACATTCTTTCTAAAACCTGCAGTCTGAACCAACTGATGTCAGTCTTTGAGAGGCTTTCATTCTGTGCTCTGGAAATAATAGGTGCACAGGACATTATGGAAGGCTTGAAGACGGGAAGAATCAAGCTGCTAGCCATTAGGACTGGCTCCTGTAAGTAAATCATTACCCCAAATGCCTCTGAGAGCTCTTTCTTCATGGTGACTGTCAGGATTGGTAGACAATGTGGTATCTCTCGTTGAACAAGGGATTTTGAGCGACTTGTTTTAAATACACAAAAAAGCACACAGTTCTGTGTCTCACACCTAGTCATCCACAGGCTTACGTGCTCTACCTTCCTCAACTAAAATAAAAGTTGGCATTTTTCCCTCTATATTTTGCTGTAGTTGCTACTTTTCTCCATACCTTCATCTTTGAGGAATAATAAATTCTTCCCTGATGTCTCATAAGCATCTGAGAAGAGCAAGTATTTACTACATAACTAAGACCTTTGACACAGACACCACAACATCCTTCCCTCTAAATTTGAGATATATGCATTTGACAGGTGTACTGTTCGATGGATGAGGAATTGGTTGGATGATTACATCCAGCGTGTAGTGGTCAATGGCTCAATGTCCACATGGAGACTGGTGACAAATGGTGTCCCTCAGGGGTCATTATTGGGACCAGTACTGTTCCATATCTTCATCAATGACAGACAGTGGGATCAAATGCACCCTCAGCAAGTTTGCAGATAATACCAAGCTGAGTGATGTGGTTGGCATGCCTGAGGGACATGATGCCATCCAGAGGGACCTGGACAGGCTCAAAAGTGGGCCAATGTGAACCTCCTGAGGTTCAACAGGGCCAAGTGCAGGGTCCTGCATCTGGGTTGGGGGAACCCCTGGGATTAGTACAGACTGGGGGAATGAAGGATTGAGAGCAGCCCTGCCAAGAAGTACTTGGGGGTACTGGTGGATGAAAAGCTGGACATGAGCCAACAATGTGCACTCACAGCCCAGAAAGCCAAACGTATCCTGGGCTGCATCACAAAGAGTGTGGCCAGCAGGTCGAGGGAGGTGATTCTGCCCCTGTATTCTGTTCTGGTGAGACCCCACCTGGAGTAAGCTCTGGAGCCCTCAGCACAGGAGAGACATGGACCTGTTGGAGCAGGTCCAGAGGAGGGCCACAAAAATGATCATAAGGATGGAACACCCCTTCAACACAGAAAGGCTGAGGCAGTTGGGGTTGTTCAGCCTCAGGGAGAGAAGGCTCCGGGGAGACCCTATAGCAGCCTTCCAGTACTTAAGGGGGGCTTATAAGAAAGATGGGGACAGACATTTTAGCAGGGGATGTTGCAATAAGACAACGGGTAATGGTTTTAAACTAAAAGGAGTTAGATTCAGACTAGTTATAAGGAAGAAATTTTGTACAATGAGAGTGGTGAAACACTGTAAACAGGTTGCCCAGAGAGGTGGTAGATCCCCCACCCCTGGAAACATTCAAGGTCAGGTTGGACGGTGCTCTGAGCAACCTGATCTAGTTGAAAATGTCCCTGCTGATTGCAGGGGGTTGGACTAAATGACCTTTAAAGGTCCCATCCAACCCAAACTATGATGTTATTCTATGAACATACAGGTATAACAAAAGAGCATAATAGCTATCAGTTGAACTATCTTGGCTATTTCTATTACATACGCATTTAAAACAGTCCCACTTAGCGTCAGTATAAGGACTGTTGTGACAAACAGCAGTGTTGTGCCAGAGGGTTGTGTGACCCACCTGGTTCCTTTCACTAGTGTCGGAAGTTATGCTAAGTAAGTTTATTCTAGTATTTTCTGAACTTACATCTGCTGTCCTCCCCAAATATGTATATACAGAATAGTACAGAACAAAGACAGACACATCTAGACATAGTACACTCAAACACAGGAGGACTTTTGTTGTTAAGATGACACTACTCTTTATCACTCCCAGAAGTGGTCAGAAAGCAATTTTCCAAGTCTTATTTGCTTTCACTGTCAGGAAGGATACTGAGTCTGAGGCCGGGGGGGTTACTCAAAAACACTCAAGAGCTCAGGGATGGTCAACTACTAAAGCCCTTGAATCCTGAGGACAGCTGTGTCAGCCAACCTGCAACCCAGGCTTGTCAGTATTCATTATGCTGTTCCCACAGCAGAAAAGAGCTTAAATGCTCATTAAAGCTGGAACTCTTCCAGACATTAAAGTGGTATGCTGACTCCTCTAGCCTTTCAGATATGCCAGCCTCATACCACCCTCTGTTTTTTATGATTATATCACCTCCTACACTGAAAAGCCCCATATCTAGGCCACTTCTTTAATTTTTCAAAAATAAATAACATCTGCTATGCTGTTACTACTTATGGTTAGTCACACATAAATATATGGGGCATATTATAAGAATTAAGCAATCTTTATGATAGCACTGCTTGATCATTTAAACACAGATGTTCTCCAATGACAGTTCTTCATACTGACTGATCTTATGATACTAGCTCATAATAATTTCCAGCAGCTAAATTGCAAGAGAAGACAGCTAAAATTCATTCTCAATATTCCTTAGTCATATAAGCAATTGCTGTTTTACCCTAGCCACCCCAGCGCGATAGTAAATGAAAGGAGGTTGTTGTTAGATTCTGCAATCTGCTCCTGCCACACCGCAACAATATACTGTGACTTACCCTCAGCAGAGCACCAAGGAGGGCTCCTGTTCTCACTAACATCGCTCCACCTCAGTTTAGAGATTACTTTTTTTCCTGAATGAATCCCTGCACTCTATAAAGTAAAACAATGTCTGGTATTCCATCTTATTCAGGGCTCATTTTCTTAGAATGGTACAACAAAACCCACCAGCTGTAACTTGCCTTCCCATGTTATTTTTTGATGGACCTCATTTACAGTGAGCAGACAAGCAACTACAATCAAAGAGCAGACACAGGAGAAGGTTTCCTAAATTAACATTTGGTGGCTGAATTAGAACAACTTACAAAACTTACAGAACTCATAGGAGCAGCTCTCAGCAACTTAGACTAAGTTACTAGTTTACAGACGTGGAATTGTGTTACAATGCTCAAAGTGAAGCTTTTAATGGGGAGGTGCAGGGATCTATGGAACAAAATGCAGACAGCAAAATAAAATCAAAATCCTTACCGACATAGGTCCTTTAAATCGCAGGCACCATCATACCAGCTAAAACAGCCATGAAAACAACCACAAGAATTAAAAAAAAAAAAAAATTACCCCTATTTTCTCCTAAAGTAGGCATAAACCTGTGAAGGACTTTCTGTCCTTCACTCAGTTAAACATAACTCAAAAATAACACATCCCCATACCACACCCCAATCTCTTACCCACCCCCTATACATATTTCAGAAAACATAACCACCTGGTAGACAGCTGAGATAATTATTCCTACAGCCACCTCCTTAGGCATTGCAATAGCTTCACCTGTTTCCTTTAGCCTTCTTTGGAACACCTGATATGGCCTGAACCTGTCCTGGAGATTGACCCTTTCCTTTCCAAGCTTTTGATTTGTGCTACACATGATCTTGAATTAGCACAATTACATTCTGAGTCTGTAAAAGAAAATACAGGTATTTGCAAGTGACAATTCCAAGTTCAGACTGGACAAGGACAACATCCTTATCTTGGGTAAGGATGCTGAACAAAATACAATATAACCATGTGTAATAATATTCAGAGGCCTTTGGGGTTTTTTTTTGTGTTGGTGGGTTTTTTTGGTGGTGGTGGTGTCATTGCACTCACAATCAACCATGAAATTTAGAAAGTATGCAGGATAATGTCACAAAACAGTATTTTGAAGTCAAGGAATAATGCTGATCACTGAGCCACAGCACATTCTTGCCACGTTCTCATTCTAGAGTGTGTCTGCCAGGCAGTTGGCTGAGCTAGAAAGAACAGCTTTTTTTAAGTCAGGCTAATATCTGATACAAAACTTTAAGAGCTCCTCACCCCACCCCAAATTAAGCTTGAACTCATAGAAATACCCATACATACGTGCAAACACACATTCAAAGTAATCTTCGTAACTTCTTTTAAAAACAGATGCCTATTTTTAAAATAAAGGTAGTGGAGAACATAAGTGTAATTAGTTGGCAGCAAACACAATTAGCTATGGAAGACTAGACTCAAAACTGGAAGATGTAGAGTTGCTAACTAAAATAGATTTCTTCTGTTATAAAATACTGAAAACGGTACAATACATATTACATGGTCCTTAAAGAAGACTCCATGCATCTTAGAGGAACCATAATACAAACAAAATATGAAATGGCAGCCAACAGAACTGATAGTCAAATGAAACAGAAATAAATTGCCAGTATGTATATATCGCAAACTACAGCAGCCTGTCAGAAGTTTGCCATTGGTGTTTGGTTGGGTTTTTTTTTTTTTACTTCCTTACATTTGCCTACTAATTTCTTTACCTTTTACATCTCTTCTATAAATTATTAACAAATTTTCCTTGTGCTGGTTGCTCTGTTCTTAAAAACGTGATTCATTTGTGCAAGCAAACCACAAAAAAGCAGATATCATGCAACATCCACTCACATGGGTTAACGAAATGTAACCATGTGCCATTGCACCGTGGTAGACAAAGGACCATGGGACTCCATTTCCCTCTGCGTAGTGGCCAGCTGGCATGCTGTAGATCTTCCTGTAAGAATCACAGAGGCACGACACAAGCCTGGTTGAGAGTTAGCATCATAAAATTTTCTGGACATTTGGAAGTGTATGAATTCCAGCAATTGTGTATCAGACAATTCTCTTCCCAGATATCTCCCACTCTTCTTCCAATAATAAATCCCCAATACTCAGTATTTTATGTTGTATAGCAGGTTTCACATGTCACTAATCCCATTTATAAAAGCGTGTTTATATAGTGCAGGAGTTCATCTACCCAAACACTCTTTTACCAGTGACTAGTTGACATACTGTTTTTTTCATTTTATGACCAGCAACACATTTGTCAATATTGTCTTAATTAAGACCATTGCTTACCCTGAAATACTTTTAGAGTAAAAAATGAGCCTAGAGAATATCATACCTGGGAACTGGATCCCTCCGCAAGCTATGAAATAAACAGTGTGCCTTCCCCATGTCACCGTAGAGTGGGGTGCTCGCCAGTCGAGCATTTAGAGATCAAAATTCGCATCAGTGGATATAGTCTTCCAGCTGCCCAAGAGTCAGAGCAAAGATGGAAAAATAGCCTCAGAGACACAGTTTCTCTTCATACAGCAACAGTTTTGGTAGTGGCAAAATAACTTCTTACAACTATGCCTAGATCATTCGGAGACAACCCCTTTCATTTGAGCAATTCACACAGAGGGAGTGGGCAATTTTTAGGAAAAGGAAAATTGTAACCAATTCCTATGATGCTTTGGGGACTATTCCTCAGAAATAATAGGTCACAGGATGCAACTAGAGACAGTGATGAGTTTCAGATATCTCTATAGCAACTATATTTATTTTTTAAAAAAAAAAAAAGTAAAACCTTTTTGTATCAAATAAATAGTGGTGTCTGTCTCAGCGAATTTAGAAGGGATTTTTGTGTTGATAGCTGCATGCACATCACTCCTGCTTCTTTAAAACATCTTCCGCCTACTAAGAGAAATGGTGTTTGGCTACAGAGGCAAATGAAATTTTTGCACTGGTCTCTAAGCATTAGCAGTGTTTCTGATAGCTGCAAAGGGACAGTGTCATTTAAATATAATTTAGAAAACATGATTGTTTTCTAAAAAAAAATCTTCATTTGTGAATAGCAGACATCTACATAAATACAACAGCACTCGAGTGAATCAAACTCTGATGCTCTTCCTTCACTAGCTGACTGAATAGTAGACTATTTCTTTTCTCACCTGAAACTTTATTTTTTACAACCAAACTTTTACTTTAACAGTGCTGGGTATTTCCTGATTCACACAGACCTAAATTTGTGCACACTTTCATGGAGGTAACTAGCAGGAAATTGCATTTATCCTAATATAAATAATATGAATAACATGCAGCTTTCATAGCTCCATAACGATGTAAGACAGGATGTTTCCAGAGCTTGCTTAAAGACCACCTTGCCAAGCAGCGACTCTAGAAACTGCAAATATGGAAGTTATAAAATGTAAGCTGAGGTGTGGACTCAACTGCTTGGAAAGCATCATACCGGTGTTGAGTAGGAACCAACACAGCAACTAAACTGAGCAACACTCATGGCAGATCAATATACTATACTGACCTGCAGATCAAAACTCTTTTCCCTCCGTGTAGGCTCCTAGTAGGAATCTTTGATCAGAAACAGAAAAAGAAACTATAACTGCTATTAAAGCCATGAGGGAGAAACAAAAGAGATTTCAACCCCCAGAGATCTAGGGCCAGCTGTTCCAACCAGGCTGTATATATAAGCACAGGTGGTTCGCAGAAGGAAAGGGCACACTTTAAAAAAAAAAAAAGCATATATTTTAAGAAGTCTGGATTGTACAGCTATGTCTGCTGCAGACTGCTGAGGAGACTCAGCTCTTACGCATGGGCTTGCTAAACCCTGAAGACAAGTTGACTGAAACTAGAGATTATTGCCAGTGGCAGCAAGTAACGATGTCCTCTGATTCATTTTTCTGATTTGGAGTGCAAAAGTGTTTTCAAAACTATCCCTGATGAGGGAATTCACACACACACCGTTTTTTCATTCATATATCAATTTTAAAAGACATACCTACCTCAAAGCTACTTTAATCATCCCCGAGTACCACACCATTTCACTGCAAAAAACAAGGAGGAATTTGATCCAGGGCAGAAGATGATCTATTTCAAAAAGCATTCATTAACAATAACCTTTAATAAGTTTCAGAAGTGATTAAAAAAAAAATCCAACATTTCCGGCATATATAATTATTTCATGCTAACTAAATAAATATAAATTTGCTTAGAGTTTTGCAATACAGAAATATAGAGTAACTTAAGAACAGATTTCAAATAGACATATCCAGAATATTAAACAAGTTCAGATACAGCTTCCAAAGTATCTGCATTGGCTGAGAGCTCATCACAGCCTCATATTTCAAATATTTATTCAGTTTCTGTGAGTCTTGAAGTCTATACAGAATTCTTTGCTTCTGTGATAACAGTGCAGTGACATTAGCTGGTTAAAATAGGTCTGCGTGAGCCTAGCTTAGAAAGAATTTTTGCCTCTAGCAGCCACTCTGCCCTGTAAAGAGTTGGAATAAAAAGTACGAGTAGATTTGTTGTGGTTGACTTGTATTGCTCTACAAGACTTCAGGGATATAGATGTATTTGAATGAACTACTGTGTAATGAAACTAGATGACATTTTAATCCATTGATAAAAGTGCTTACAGCTCACATTTTGAATCAAAGTAGTGAAACGGTAACTATTGAACAAAGAAATTTCATCTGTCAGATTCTCAGGAATCACTTAACAACTTAAGTTCTTGAAAAAATACTGTATTTTTACATCAAAAGAAAGCTTAAAGAGTTTGTCACCTGCCAATATGACCCCAAACAGCAGCATATTTTTCATATATTCTCAGAATATGATGTAAGAAATACAGAAGGAACGCAGACAGCATCTTCACAGACCAGACAGAAGAAGATAAAAGGAAACTGTGGATTAATAATCTGCATTCAGCCAAGTATTTTTTAACTTGACAATAAAATGAATAGTCTCAGGAATTCTTGTCTGAGGGACAACCATTGTTGTTTCCATCTCCCTACTTTTAGGAGGCTGAGAATCCCTCAGGAAGTTTTTTTCCTTTGGTGTGGCATTTTTTCCTGGGTTTTTTGGTTGTTGTTGGTTTTCTTTGTTTTTTTCTACACACTTTCATACATAATCATAGAATGGTTTAAGTTGGAAGGGACCTTAAAGATCATCTAGTTCCAACCCCCCTGACGTGCTGCTTCTTAACATAAGAGATTTCTGTTTAGCAAGACAGAGTGTTTGTGAGGGGTAATCTATACTACTGTCTTAAGCCATTCCAAATGCTGTTTTCAGACCTCAGATTGATGTTTCCACAGTTACTTTAATCCAATAATTACCAGTGGAATTCCTTCCTGGCATCATTCCTTATGTGGCCATGAAAGCAGTAAAGACCATAAAGCTGCAAAAGGAAAAAATTACCAGCACCAAAAATTAATTTTAAAAATTATTTATTGGAAGCTGTAAGCCAATGAGCACTGATATTAACCAGGAGTACTGGGTATTTCTCAGGAGCATGATAACAAAAGATCAGGAAATAACCAATTAGGCTGCTAAAGGCACTCCAATTTTTCTTCTATCTATTCCAAAAACGTGGGGGTTTGTGGAGGGAAGCTGATTCCAGCACTTATTCCCTTTCACAGCTGGTATTCCTATTCCATGCATTCTTTTCAGATTGCTTCCCTCAAGGACCTCAGGCATAAAAATATTACAGAGCAACAGAAGTCCATTTCCCAAGAAACGTTATGGGCAGGAAACCTAATTTATCTTTTCATCGTGTAACAACTTGTACACCCATCTAGTTATTTTTAGCCAAAGTCACTACGAATCTGTGGCTGTCAGGCTAGTTATTTTGAAAAAAAAAAGCTGTATTTGCTAAAAGAAATCTATTCATAATTCTTTAAGAAAAATTAAAGCTATTTATTGAACTTACAGCGTGTAATGACCAGCAATGAGTTGTATGTTTAATTACCATCTTAATCAGATTCCTTTACCTACTGTCTCTAGTTTATTTAGTTTTTGTATACCTTACAGCTCAAGATCAGGAGTTAATAATAAGTACAGCAAAGGAAGAAAAAAAAAA
>VZSZ01001410.1:37673-105885 GCA_013398815.1 Ibidorhyncha struthersii
GGGGGGGGTGTAGTTTAGTCAGTCACCAGCTATTAATCCTATGATAGCTATCAGAAAGACCAAACAAGGTAAGATCATCAGTACCTTTTTTCCAAGGAACTGGAATAACTGGAAGACAACAAACCAAACTCATTATACAAATTTAATCCTTGCCTTTGCCTCACTTTTGTGAGGTTTCTCTAAAAAGGCGGGGGGGGGGGGAAATCCTCCTTTAAATACTGGTGGTTTCCCAGCAAGTGTAACATTGACCCTACTTGAGCCACATGGTTTGTCCAGCACAGGTTGTCTGGACCACACCTAACACAGTTACTCTTATTGCTCCTGGAAACTACACTCTTGTGTGGTGCCTCTGGCCAGGACCCAGCTTCCACATACACAGCGCTACCCACTGCTCATGAATCAGAGCCTCTTTTACCATTTCTCCACCCCCTCAAAAACCATTTAATCATATGTCATAGCCTCTCCTATGTTTACTTGAGCTCCACAGGTTTATGTTATTGACTGAAGCCTCCATTAATTTACCAATTACTAAACAGAAGAGCATTGAATTACTCCCTCCTTTAGTCTGGAGGGAAGGACAGCTGCTCCAAGAAGTTTAGAACCAAACCATACATGTAATAAGCACAGAAGTGATTCAACTTTGTGAATTTAGAAATCAAGATGGTAGGAAGAAGTAAAACACAGGGGTAAATAGTACAGTTATCTTACTTGCATGATTGTACCAGCACTCCACTCTTTTTCCCTTCCTCTTATACATATACACGTTTGAAGTGAACTGAAAACATGATGTATTGCAGACTTTTTTCAAAATTGAAATGTGACTGCATATGCACAACAGGTATGCACACTGACAAAATATTCAGAGATGGAAGGATCACACTCGTCTCTCTCACAGGAACTAAAATATATGATGTGATTTATGTAGCTCATCTGAGCTTGTTCAGTTTAAAATATTCATACAAACTCTCCGCAGATAAAAATCTGGAAATGCTTACAGAAATATTTTGCTAAGAACTCCAAGTACTAAAGGTATGAATAAGAGGGAAGAATCATAAAATAATATTGTTTCCCCACTATTCCATCACCTGTAATTGCAACCAAGATCTTATCCCTTACTCTCCCTCAGTGTTTCAGTGTTCCTGAAAGCAATACTTGACCTCCACAAGGAGCATCTTAATGGTGCTTCTACAGAGGGATTTTTGTACAGACTGTTCAGTTAATCCTTCATTTCTGCCACTTAGGAAACGGCAAGCAGTATAATGGAAATATTTAGAATCACAGGTCCTACTTCCTGGCAACTCTTTTCAAATACTGAGCTCTTTTAATAATGACCACATGCAACAATGGTGCACATACATAAATATAACAGAAAAACAATTTATTAACCTATTTTTGAGTAAATATTGGTCACATGATATTTGTTTATGAAACTTTTTTTACTTGCAAGAATATTTTCTTTCTATAAGTGCTGAAAATACCATACAAATTTGTACAGCATGGAGGAAAATCCCACTAAAAAAGTACCATTGCCACCCAGAATAATGGTAATCATTTTTGTGAATATATATGTTGCATATAAAACTATGTGCTGCAGTCTTACTACTTATTTATGTCAAGAATTTTGTACTCTAAACTGATTATAGTATTGTATATGGTGACATGATTAAAATTCCTCATACTACATACAATGTTTTCCATGATAAATTACACATACATTTATTTACATAGCTATATGTGAGAAAATAGTAGACAGTGCAGTAATATGAAGTCATTTTCTAATTTTTAGTAACCTTGAGTTAGGTAATCTTGCTGGTCAAGTTTTACCTGTCAAAAGCCCTTTTGGAAAGAAAAGAATAATGTATGCTGTTCCTTGCTCACTTTTCTTTTCTTGCTTAACGCCAAGATCCTTCCAAGGAATAAACTTCAAGAGAACAGTGACAACTCATTTTATACTGTATTCCTTGTATGCTGTGTAATTTCATTAATATTTCATCCGAAGTTGCCTTTTTTGTAAAGCAACAGCCTCCTCCAAAAGATATCTTACAATATTTCCGCTGCCAGAAATTTAAGACAGATGATTTATTCTGTATCCCTTTTTTAAGAAGAAATACCTGATGTCAGCAACTTTTTTTTTAACTGGAGGATGTTTGCCTACTATTCACAAATTCAATTACCCTTCCTTGATATGGAACAGTCTTTTACATTATTTTATTTTGCAGTTTCAAGTTTTCTTCCTGCTGCTTTTTGCTTTGCTTGCTTATTTAAGTCTGCCTGCCATCTTTTGATGATGTGTCAGCAGGTCTCATCATGGGGGAAACAAACAACAGTCAAGAAGTAAAAAGCAGCTTCAATTCACACTTTGAATCAAGTTAAGGTGCAGATTTCTTGTTTTCCTGCCAAGATTAAATCCTTCTAGTAGCAGATGAAACAAGAGTGACTCGTCCCTCACTTTACATTCCACCTGTAGCTGACTCTGGACCCTCTTCAGCCGATCTGGGAGAAAACAAGTCATAAAGACAAGACACATTTGCTCCACAGTTTTACAAAGTGTGCCATCCCAGAACCACATGAATGAATGTTTGTATCATTAAATGTACTTATGTCCTTTATTTTGGCCTGGCTGGTGCTTGGACCCTACCACTCTTGCTGGTTTGAGCAAGAGCTGTCAGAACTGCATGTCCTTCTCAGCAACACAGCTGCATCATGCTTGGCAGATACTTGCCATGTCTTTAACTGCACACCCTTTGGGAAGTGCCATTTCCAGCACCCACTCTCCCAGGCTCATACTCCTCACAGCCACATCCCTTCATGCCTGTTTTACTTCTGGCTACCTTCCAACCGCTGCCCTACTCTTCAGCAGCACTGGCAGTTGTGCACGTTCAGTGTTTTGGGGTGGTTTTGCAGGTTGGTTTGGTAGCACTAGAACAGCTGAAACATCATCATTTCTTCATAGCATCAGCTGCAAAGAGAGCTAAGGAGAAGCAGCTAAACAGAGTTAGTAAATACCAAGTGACAGGCAGACACTCATGCACTCAACTAGGTTTTATTAATCATATCCCAAAATAAGGTTAAGAATGTGAATGTGTCTATGCATAGATAGGTCCCAGAGGTCACTAATTCAGCCAATATCTACATTTGAACATAAGAGTCTGCTCAGAAAACCGCAATGCTCATAAGCCACAAATTACTATTAACCTAAGAGTAACCACATGCAATGACCAGCGTTAGCTATCACTCATTTTTGATACAGGTTTTTTCATACTGCCTAAAAATAACACAACACTGACTTCAAGTTTACAGCAGGCCTAAGCATTTCAGCCCCCAAGCAATTTACACTGCTTGCAGTTATATTTAGACCTGCTCTCAAAAACCCAAAGTGTAGTCTTGCTCTCTGTCACCACCTCAGATTTAAAGCTCCCCTATCTCTCCCAGCCAGAGACTCTACTGACAAAAGACTTGCTTCTTCTGGACCAGAAATACTTCTCAAAAATTGCCATTTCTGCTGCACACATTTTGTCACAGCACAAGCTGCATTTCTCTCCTGTTCCTCATATCCCAGGCTGGCCTCTTTCTACTCTCGGGTCTCACCTGGCTTGGTAACAAAAACTTAGGAGTACAGGTTAGGCAAACCGTCCTGTGCAAGAGTTCAGCTGACCTGGAAGCACCAACTCGCACCAGGTTTCCTCATCAATGATATGTTGTGTGGTGACATCAGTCCCTTCTTTAGAAGGCAGCATTTGACTCTGAAGGAAACCTGTGATGTCATATATTCATCTGAATTCCTCTTAGACACCAGATGCTGTCCATTCTTTGCCATGCCAGTGGAAATACAGAGTTGCACTTTTAAAAACTGTTTGAAAAACAGAAAGTGAGGCACTGTCATTCTGTACCTTGCTAGGAGAAAACAGCAGTTTCACAGATGTCATGATCCACTAAGCATACATCTCCCTCTACCCATGCTTTGGGAGAGTTTAACAAATGGTGAATTTCTTCTTTACAAAGGTTGATAGAGGACAAAAAAAACAAGAAGAATTTATTAAGAAATGGATCAAGAAACAAAACGACATGATGGTAAAAGACCATCACAAAGGACAGCCAATAACATCCTGGCTTGTATCAGAAATTGTGTGACCAGCAGGACTAGGGAAGTGATCATCTCCCCATACTTAGCCCTGGTGAGGCCATATTTCCAATACTGGGTTCAGTTTTGGGCCCCTCACTACAAGAAAGAATCTGAGATTCTGGAGTGAGTCCAGAGAAGGGCAATGAAGCTGGTGAAGGGTCTAGAGAACAAGTCTTACGAGTGGCTGAGGGAACTGGGGTTGTATAGCCTGGAGAAAAGGAGGCTCAGGGGAGACCTCGTCGCTCTCTATAACTGTCTGAAAGAAGGTTGTAGAGAGGTGGGGACTGGTCTCTTCTCCCAGGTAACAAGCAATAGGACAAGAGGAAATTACCTCAAGTTGTGCGAGAGGAAGTTTAGATTGGATATTGGGAAAAATTTCTTCACCGAAAGGATTGTCAAGCATTGCAACAGGCTGCCCCAGGAAATGGTTGAGTCACCATCCCTGGAGGTACTTAAAAGACCTGTAGATGTAGTGCTGAAGGACTTGTTTTAGTGGTGGACTTGGCAGTGCTAGGTTAATGGTTAGACTTGATGATCTTAAAGGTCCCTTCCAACCTAAATGATTCTATGACATAAAAGCAATTTAGCAGAGCTGTTCCTGGGTAAGTAAGAACGGAAAGTTGCAGCTGCTGTATTTGGGTAATTAAATCTAGAGTTCAGATCCCAGCTTCACTTCTTAGAAGTGGAGGAACTGTACAAGCTTTGCAATTCTATAACAGAATTACGTTAAGGCACAGTGAGGCAAAACCTTTGAAAGAGCCTTCACTCAATCTGCTTCTGCAAAACTGTGGATCTTAGGTGATTAACTTTCTATTACTGTTGTGAATCTAGGCTTAAGTGGGTTTCTCCCATCCAAAAAAGGTGATTTTTGGAAGAAAGCTGCACAGAGAAACCAACTGAAGGAAGAGAGCCATCCAAACCCCAGACACTCAGCTACTCAGAGAAATTCTCTGTGAGGCTGTCACATGTGCAGTCTTGCATTGCTTGTTCCAGTTTTCTTTTTCCAAAGCTTCACTGCTTCTGTTACCCCTTCCCCTTATTTCATTTCTCTTATTTCCAACCTCCCCTCTAAATTTGGAACATTAGCAAGGCATCTGCCATTCTGCAGCTTCTGATATTTCTGGTACAATGCATCTTTTGCTCGTTGTTGGCTCTGCTTTGTCTCGTTTGATTGTAAGCACTCATCCAGACCGGTTATTATTACCATGCAATAGTATCATTGAAGCCACAGAAAACAGTAAGGTTTATGTGCTGCTACCCAAGTGACTGGGGGTACAGCAATTAGCAACTAAATCAGACCCTGTGACTTTCTATTAAAAGTTTGTAAGAGTGATTAGGAGTCCAGGAAAGTCTTACCATTCATGATAGGTCACTCAGGCCAACCAGACAAGTTTTACCTTTTCCTTTCTTTTGTTTTATTTAATATATTCACAGCTGGGACATGGACTGCATAGCAATGACTTGGATCAGAATACAGTGACTCCTGACACAGAAAAAGTAACTGTTTTAAAGAAAACATTATAGTCCAAAGTATTTCATAAAAGGCCTCTGTAAATAGTCCGCTGAAGGTAGAAATGTCATGCTTTGAATTTAATAGTTGACACAGCCAATTAAAAAAATCTTGGTGAGCAGGAAGATAAAGTTTGTACAATGTCCTGTGATTGTTCAGGTTATGTTAAGATGACCATTAGCACTCTGGTGAGGGTTATCCTAAATTTCTGAGGGAGATCACCATAGTGCAGAGATGATCTTGGCAGCCACAGCTGTTGCAGTGTATCACTGCAACTGTATCCCTGTAACACATTTCTGGCCAATGCTTACAAGTTGTATTCAGAATCACAGGCAAGATACTAGTAGATGAAAACGGATCATGAAGCACTGAAAGGTTTCCTAAGATGTTCTACTGCATTTCTAATATGAAGTTTCACCTTCTTTTTGATTACACCTTGTCTAAAGCCAAATTAACACAGAAAAATAATAGCATGTATTTAGAGTCAGTTAATATATTCTGAGTTATTGCACTAGATGTTGCTATCATTTAGAGGAACAGTACAATTTGGGTCTAGGTGGACTTAGCAATAAAAAGCTTATGGGTGACTAAGTACGTTCTAGCTCATCATATACAGACATAGTTCTATTTTTCTGATGGTTGTTAAAGGTGACAAGTAAAATGACTTTTGGCAGTTGCACTCAGTTCCCCTGGGAACAAGAGTCAAATTCAGAATACAACCAATAAAAGAATGTTGCATAAATGTGCTACTGAATTTGACAGATTGAAACAGTCTCTGTAGGACAGCAAGGACAGACTGAAACAAATCAGGCCCCATAAAGGTGTCCACAGTGTCTGGATATTATATTATTGAAGTGGTAGAAGTGATGGAAAATTAACATACTGCTTCCTTATAGCCAGAAGAGTTTCACTAATTTGATTTTGGTCATCATCCCTCACACACCCCTGCCCCCCCCTTCTAAGCTAATAACAGCTTGTGTAACACCTTGTTGTTGCTTTGTAATAACAGGCTGTACACTGTGTACTGAATTTGCAAGGTCTCAGGACTGAGGCTTGTCTGGCTTGGTCTGTCAGACCTTTTCTTGACCTGCCTGCAATCTCCTTTTAATTTGCTTAGCTCTAACAGCAAGTTTTCCCAATTGACCAGGTTCTAGTGCTAATTTGTTTTACCTGTGTTTATCTTCTATAGTACAAACAGAGTTTTTGTACAGAGTTAATAACAAGGAGTTATTCCATGCAGAACAAGATATTTATGAATAACATAATAATACAGAGAAATACAGGCCCCATGCAATAGCAGAGGCTTAAGAAGTGGAGAAATGGGATGGAGCAGAAAGGAGCACAGGCATGAGAAAATAAAAGACAGGGCACAGGCCTGGTACTGGAAACCATGCAGCTATAAACAACTCAGCAGTGGTCACTAAAAGAAAAGTGAACCAGGAACTAGAAAAAAGTGGGTTTATGTGTAACAAAGAACAAAGAAGTAGTATCCAACACATGTGAAAGGCACAAAATCTGTATGTGAAGTGGAGCTGCAGACCAATGAAGAATGACGGCCGATGAAGTAAAACCAAAGGTGTAAAAGTGTGTGAGCAAACAAACAAAAACACCCCCACACAGATCCTTGGGCAACGGAGAAGAAATCATCAACATGAACAGAACATTCTTTCCAGCAAAGGAGTTCATATGCTGATAAACACCCTCACCAGAACGAAACCACTGACTTTATGTTCCAGAACTGCAGGGGAAGGGAAAGCAGAAGAGTTTGACCCTTTCCCTCATAAGGAGTGTGTGAATAACAATTTTAACTCCATTTACATTATTATTATGCTTTTTCTGAATAGACATATTCTTTCTGTTTATGCAATAATTACATTTAGACAAGTAATTGTTCTTGGATTAGACTACCAAGATTTCAATTATGTTAGCAATATATTCTTGGCTTTTTGTAGGTGCGTTTTGGTTTTGCCCATAAACAAGATTTTGAATGCAAGAATGGTTGGCTGTTCTAAATACACAGACGTTCAAGAAAACCGAGACTTTGGATTTGCTAAGGAAAGGTCATCTTCTGCAGAGTAGTTGTATTTCTGTATGTAACTTATTAATTATTACTGAATAATTAAAGGGTAGAAATTGCTCAAATGTTTTGCTTATTCTCCCAAATACTTCTGTAACCTTGTTGTGTACGAACAGGACTGTATCTCTAATCCTGAGAACATTGTATTCTATTCTCCTTCATGGTATACCATTTTATTGTCAAGCAAGTTAATAAAACCATAAGATTAGAAAGACCCTCGGAGGCCAAAATGTTAGTTGCTAGTATGTCAGAAAATCTACTACTATTGCTACTCCAATTAGCTACATTTTGCCTAAATATGCACCATTTGTACTTATTTGGTTCTGTGCCAACACTATTCGTTACCCAAAAATGAGCTTCACTGCCCATGATATTTATCATTCTAAAATATTCAATGACTGTCATCATACTTCTCAGAGTTTATTTTGCCAAGCTAGAAAGCTGTTTAATTGTCCAATTGAAACAAACTCTTTTTTTCCCCCATAATACCATTAACCCTTCTTTTTACTCATTCCAGTTAAACTCCATCTCTCCTGAACATGAATAAGCAGAACTGATTGTCTTACTAGTAATCCTTACTGTTAATCTTTAAGCGTTTGCCTTGTCCTTTGCACTATTAGATTTATTGTTAAATTACACCATGCTTTGGTTCCTTTTGTTCTCAGTGCTGTCCAGCTGCGTCTGTTCTTGCTCTGCACATTTTCTTGAGGGTCCGTCAGCACATCACAAATGTACATTGAGCAGTACATTTAGAGTGCACTTTTTGTGCCTGTCACTTATGAAATTATTAAAAATTATCAGTCCCAACCCAAAGCTCAGAGGAACACCACTTGAAATTTCCCCCCCCGCTTTATTTTTTTTCCCAGTAATTCCCCTGTCAGAACTCACTTTCTGCTTAATCTGTTCCATACATAACTCCCACATTTCATCTCAGTCCCCATCTTAATCTACCTCCTGCTTTCCAATGTGGCATTATGTCAAATGCTTTATTAAAGTCTATATAGATCAGACATTTTCAGTTTCTTTTGACTGGCCAATCATCCCTCCAGTCAAAGAAAAATGTCATGTCAGGTGGCACTATAAAAAAATTGAAGCTTGGACTTCTATGGTAGCCTGTTTTCCAGCTTCTTCTACTAATTCAAAAGAATTAACTTCCTGCAGCTGAAGATCTTGCATCCCACTGACCTCAAAGCAAACCATTTCAAAGGACAAATCTTGTCTTCCTATATTATTACAAACCGTGATCATTTTCTGTTCAGCATGTATGTTGAGATCTGTAATTGAAGATCTACACAGTTCTCTACCAAATCTCTAACCTGTTCAGTTCTGTACGCAGCTCTTCAGAATCACGGGGCTTTAACCAACACTTAAAAGACACGAACATATAAGCTAAGCAGTCATTTAATAGGCATTTTCTATTAACAACCTTTGCACTGGAGGAGGGTCTGTCTGTAGATCCCCTTGCCATTTCAGTAGTATAGTATCCTTCTCACCCACACCTTTTATCCATGTAACCTACATCAGTACTGTATACTTTGAAAATTTCAGGTGAAGAAAATGAATATTTTCCCAAGCACTTAGATGACATTCCAAGCACTCAAGAGTTTCTTGCCTAACTGATTTGCTTTCTCACTTTATATGAGACTGTCTTGTCCATGACCTGGAAAAGCCGAGAGGTACTAAATGCCTGTATATACCTGTAAAATAAAAGCAGCCAAAACCATTTATCCTCTAAACTGTTAAATGCAGTCCTGGCATTAACTAGCAATCTTCAAAATGATTCCTGGCCTGGATACAGTCTAGACATTAGTACAGGATGGGGACCATTATGAAATCTGCAGTTTTCTCATAGTTGGTAGCCTCCTGTTTCGAAGGCTAAGAAAGTTTAAAAGTAGCAGCACAGGCTATTCCATGTCAAATAGTTGGTTTTGGTGCTCGGAAACATTCCTGGGCATGCTTAACTTACTTGTCTAAGTACACATACAGCCTAGGCATGTAGCTACTGAGGAAATCTTACACTGCAAGTTAAAAAAAAAAAAAAAAAAAGATGTAAACAGATCCTTTTAACTCTTAATATACACAAAGCAAGAAATCAGTTCATAATTACTTATCTCTTCTCCCCACCCTGGAAGCATACAGGGATTGAGAAGACCGCACTAGGAAGAATTATTTTGTGCCACATGAAGTTACAGCTAGACAACATGGCTCCAGACACTCGACTCATCTATAGGCATGTGATCCAAGAAACTTTTCCACAGACAGATGACCTCACATTGCGTGTGTTTCTTTCCACACCTTTAATTACTAGGAAGCCTGATCAGCAACTGAACTTATGCCCAAGACCCAACACTTAGAGGCTTTAATTGCCCTAGCTACATTTTTTCTGGGGACAGCTCCCACACCACGCGCCCCAGAGCTCACTTCGTCTCAGCCCCAGGTGGCAATTCCAGAGGAGTACCAGTCCCCAGCTCCACCATGCACTCCATGGGTCCAGACCCCAACCTGTAGACTGACTTCCCAGCCTGACCTCGAGCCTGCCTCATCACCACAAACCTGACAGGCAGTGTTGACTGTTGCTTGAACTTTTCCCTGAGCTCTGGGCCTGCCCCGCTTGTCTCACTTGGGTGGCAAGGGCCAGGGCACCCGCTGGCAACACTATCATGCTCGGCTTCCCACCCCTAAGAGAGTAGCCAGCCCCTGCTGCTCCCTGACAGAGTGCATCAGTAATGAATCTCTTGATAAAGAACGGATTTGACTTTCTTTGCAATATTTCTTTTGAAGTTCTGCGACACGCATACTAGCCCTATTCACTGCACAAGGTCAAGATGGCTACATCAGCCACATCAATCAGCCAAGCTGAAATGCAAATGGTCAGCCTAGGAAAATGTTGCTACTGGAATTCCTAGTGGGTTGATTTAGGAAACAGTCTTATTTAATATTTCCGCTCATGGTCTTGGCTCAAGAAGTTGATAGGTGCTAAAGAAGTTGGCTAGTGGCACAAGGTTGACAGGAATACAAATGAAAGCAGGAATATACTGGGGAAAAATACAAAAAGACAACCTGGGAAACTGAAATAATACAAACTGAATGAGACCTAACACTACCAAATGCAAGCACAGGAAGCTAGCAGCTTCCTACATGACCTTCCACTATAAGCATAAATAACATCAGTTGAACATGACAGAGGAGGACCTTAGCAGACTAGTGCAGTGTCTGGTGACTGCACACCAACCCTGTGAAGTGACTCTGCAGAAGAAAAATATGAACCAAGGCAAAACAGATAAAATATCAAGAGCAAAGATGAGAACTAACCCAAGTTCTGTTGTGGAAGGACTTTGTGGGACCTTCTCCAATACACTGAGCTCTTCTCGTTCTCAATGCTGAAGAACATAATGGGAGAAAGGACCAGAGGAATGCAAAACCCATTTTATTAAGGGATATTATCATAGAATGGTTTAGATTGGAAGGGACCTTAAAGATTACCTAGTTCTAACCCCCCTGCTATGGGCAGGGACACCTTCTGCTAGACCAGGTTGCACAAAGCCCCATCCAGCCTGGCCTTGAACACTTCCAGGGATGGGGCACCTACAGCTTCCCTGGGCAAGCTCTCCCAGTGTTTCACCACCCTCACAATGAAAAATTTCTTCCTAATATCTAATCTAAATCTACCCTCTTCCAGTTTGAAACCATTACCCCTTGTCCTATCACTACATGCCCTTACAAAAAGCCCCTCTCCAGCTTTCTCGTAGGCCCCCTTCAGATACTGGAAGGATGCTATAAGGTCTCCCTGAAGCCTTCTCTTCTTCAGACTGAAGAACCGCAACTCTCAGCCTGTCCTCACAGGAGAGGTGCTCCAGCCCTCTGATCATCTTCACGGCCCTCCTCTGGGCCCACTCTAATAGGTCCATGTCCTTCTTGTGCTGAGGACTCCAAAGCTGGATGCAGTACTCCAGGTGGGGTCTCACAAGAGTGGAGTAAGTGGAGAAGAGGGGTAGAATCACCTCCTTTGACCTGCTGGCCATGCTTCTTTTGATGCAGCCCAGGCTGCGGTTGGCTTTCTGGGCTGCGAGTGCACATTGCTGGCTCATGTTGAGCTTCTCATCTACCAACACTCCCAACTCCTTCTCCTCAGGGTTGCAAGTAGTTAATATTACATTATCTTATGTAGCCCAGTAAAATGATGGCTGAGGCCAACACACAGAAGGCACATATAAAGACCAGAAAAGGAGGAGGCTTTGAACACAAGTTTGGCCCAACACAGGCTATGTATAAATAGAAAGAAGTTTCCAAAGAGTAAATTTCTGGAAATGTGCTGCATTTGAATAACTGGAGGAAAACCAACCTGTTCCAGCAAGATCAAGCCTAATATATGGAAAAGGACAACAGTTGTGTAGCTTCTGTCAGGATGCAAAAGGCATAGAGATACACCACAGTTTAGAACTATGTGACTTTACAGGGATATATCTGCCCAGGTTAGTGCACTTATCAGCCCCTAGTCAGAGTTCATTCATTAATAGTGATAAAGTGGAGTTAACTTTCTTTCTGAACTGAGGGACACATGCAGGGCAGCCACTGACACCATGTGTTGTGTGAACCTCCCAGTTGCCAGAGGGAACCACAAGCTGAGTCTGCATCACCAAGAAAAGCAGCCCAACAGGAGGAGATCTATCAGGCAAAATAGATAGTGGTGAGGACCTGACATCCACACTGAAAAATATCTCAGGACTTTGTCCCTTTGTGCCAACTGTAGTCTGACTCTGTCATGACCAGAGTGCATTAGATGCGTTCCTGGAACACACTTTCCTGTTAAGCTTTGTCTGAAATTGATCCAGTTCACACTCTGGGAAACTGCTCTGCAATGCAAACCAAAGCTCAGTAAGAGGACACAACCAGGAGACTTGCTTCAAAAGCTTATTCTCAATCTGAATTAAAGCATGAGATTATTGTCATTACAGGACTGCCAGCCTTAAGCTACACACAGTTCGAGATGGACAAAACCTTAGCTTTCCATAGACCCAGGTACTCTCCCTGAAGTTAATCTACAGCAGAAGTTATTTCAGCAGATATTCCCAATCCTGTTTTTGCCACGAGGAAAACATTTGGCTCATTCCCCCTCACTGATGGCATAAGAGCACTATTCAGTATAGTCAAAACCACAGGTGAAACACATCCTCTATTAATAGGCATCACTGCATCTTATTTGAGAAGTGAGAAGCAAGTCACTTTTCTATCCTGCCCTGTGCTTGTTAAATATAAGCTTAAGAAAGGAAGTTTCAAGGCCATGCTGAATTCATTTGTAAGTGTTTTCTGGTCTGGGCTTTTTTTCCTCTTTTCCTTTAAGCCATCAATAAAACATTAGTTGTGAATGGCTGATTTGTTCCAGTTCCAGCAGGTACACTCCAGGCTCACTGCAAGGCTTTTCATTTTGAAAACGTTTTTGACATAACATTGCTATGTTACCATCTGCCTGAGTGACAAATCCCAGATAAACAGCTTTATTGGGACACTCTTTGTCCCTTAACATACAATCTATGCTAAACTTCCAGGGGCAGTTTTAAATATCTTAAGACTAAAAACAAACACTACAACTTGCACTGTATGGAAAATATTGAAAGGTTATACTAGTATATATGGTACAAGAGGCCCATACAGAGAAAGGCAAATAAAAAAAAAAATTTATTATTTATTAAGAATGAGAAAACCAAACAGCATACAATCCAAGCCATGCTGGTTTTCCATCTCATGATGGCTGTCATAACAAACTGCAAGAAAGGAACAGGAACAGAAGAAGGGAGCCCTTTCCGTTGGAGGTGGGGTAGGAGTCTGAAAGCTTTCTGTACTCCATAGCATATGCTGAAAGAGCAAAGGTCCTTTACTGCCATCACCTGGAATAAATGAAACCAGAAAAAGAAACTCCCTCTTCAGGCAACACAGACAAAACTCATTAAGTATGTGCTGTTATGCAGATACAATGAAAACATAGGCTTAGTTACTCATGAGAATAGTCAGAGAAGCAGTGAAATTAAAAAGTGGTATCTCTCAAGAGAAACAGATATCTTCATTCAACATCTGCATAGTGAAACCAAGCATGATCTCTGCAAAACACAGATACCATTCTACATCCCAGCAGGGCCAGAGCTTCCGTATCTGGTGTGCTCACAGATGGACCTGCAGAATTAAACCTGCAGTTAGCAAGGTGGTAAGAAAAAAAAAAAACCTCCATAAGATTTAGGAGAAAATGCAAGAGTATAAAGCAGAATCATTAGGTCTATCAGACAGAAAGGCAGTGGGACTCTCAAATCTCCATTTGATGATTATGGTAAGTTTTAGCTAAGTATTACCAACTTCCTTTGCGTTCCACGCTGACACCAAAATACATGCAGGTGATGTTTGGAAAGGAGACACAAAACAATGTCCTAATCCACAAATATATGTAATTTGTCTGCTTTTCAGTAGATCCCATATGGAAAACTATCTTGCAGCTTGATGCAAGAGACATTACTACAGCTGAAACCAACAGAGGAACACAAGAGATGACAATCTCTGAATGTCCCTCATCCTCCACTGCATAATCATGCAGAAGTAGACTGATCCAATAAGTATTGGAGAAGTCTACACTGGCAAATTAGTAAAAGCTTCCTACTTAAACAGGAACATCAAAGCATTCTTTGGGTCAAAATAAAGATTAATCCAGTAACTCTGAATCACTTCTCAGAGATTTTTGTCTCCACTTTTTTTTTAATTCACTGCAGTGATTTAGGTCTAAAAAAAAAAAAAAAATACTCAAATGGTATGTGGAGCGGCTCTGTGTTCTCTGCTGTTCACATATATCATTAAGGAGTTTTAAGACTCTCAAAATAATACAGGAAAAAGTATCCATAATTCTTTGAATGAAGTCTATGCTGTCAGGGGGAAAAGCCTTCCATAAGCCTGATGTTCAATAAGCTATCTTTTCTTATTCAATAAGGTAAAGGAAAAAAGTGTCACTAAAAATATTGGTGTAATACATTTCTCCAAGTGTATGTTAACTTAACAAGGGAGAAAAGATGCTCAATAACTGGCACTTTGATGGTTCTAGAATACCTGGCAAAAGCTGTCAGCTGCAGCTTTGATTTGGATAAGCAGCAAACAGGTTAGAGAGCTGTGTTCAGGTAAGTTTTCTGGATGCAACACTAGTCAAAAACCTAGGCATAAAATTCCCCAGCTGGTATAGAAATTCATGGCTCTTTCATATGAGATATCTATTCTTAATGTTTCATTATGTCCTTGTTCAAGTCAAGTCAGAAAGAGAAGTAGAGTGAACGCCAAAAATGAAAATTGAATCAAAGCGTACACATGCTCAATTCAAGTAATTAAATTCTTGTGCCCCTCTTCTGAAAATGTTTCGTAGCTGTAACACCTATCCAACGTCAAAAGTAACAGGCATCACAGACAGAAAACCTAGCGTATTAAGTATGAGAGAAATGAGAACAGAAACTGTAAGAATAGAAAAGCAGCTCTGGGGGGCTGGAGTGCAAAGAGTACATACTCTACAAGAAGAGGCCAGCTTGTGACAGCACACCTGAAACAGCAGTCTTGTAAGAAGGTATGTTACACTACAAACTCATTGCTTGCACACAGAAATATTTGAGCACTTCACTTGACAAACACTGTAACCAACTATGAAATACAGGAATTTGGCACGAAAAAGAACACCTACTGAAGACAAATCTCAAAAATAAAGATGACAACACTGACAATTAAAAACAGCAAAAACATAAGCATAGCCACTAATTTGAGTTTTGCATGCATCTCATTAGCTTAAATAAGGAGCAAAGCACCTAAGGGAAGGGTTTCAAAATCTGGTAAAGACTTCAGAAGCCCATATCCCACTGGAAGTCACACATTTAAAGGATATTATTATGTTATTAATATAGTGTTTATTTTGTTCAAGATCCTGTTGGACCAGCAGGATTAAATTTCAACTCCTGCCTTTGCCACATATACATAGAAGCAAAGAATAACGGAATAATCCAGGTTGGAAGATACCTGTGGAAATCATCTAGTCCGAGCACCTGCCCAAAGCAGGGCCACTTCTGAAGTTAGAGCAGGTTGCTCAGGGCCTCATCCAGCCAAGTTTTGGAAAACTCCAAGAATATTCTGCATTGTAACATTGTTGTGCAGGTAACTTCTTTCACCTTTGGCATGCCATTCAGTCTGACTCCACCCGTAAACTGGGGTAAGGACACAGCCTTACTTCAAGCAGTTGTATGGGAATAAATTCAATGTCTGTGACACATGTTTACCTTGATTAGATCTACATACACACTTAAGCAATGTCTCTAATTCCCATGCATTTGAATATCTCTCTGCTAATATTTAAGGACTTGGGGTTATGGGTATCAAATACTACAAGAAGGCAGTCCGGATTTAAAGATACATTTTGGAATACTTTTGAATAGTGTAATATTCAAAACTATAAGAGAAATTGGAATCGCCTGCTTTATGAAGTTCTCAATACTACTTTTTTTTTTAAGATAATAAAAGCTTCTTCAGAGGAACTGCCCGCTACCTTGTTTTTGCACTGCATGCTGCAGAAAACCTTTCCATTTCTCTGCCTTATCTCCATTTTAGGTCAGGCCTTTCAGAACTGCTATAAAACAAAATTGTAATACTACCTTTTAATAAACCAATTCAGACTTTATAGATGATTGCTTTTCCCATAGAGTGACCCCCTCCCTCAACTCAGGCACAGCTGCAGAGTGCCAAGCAACAACTTCAGTATAAACCATTTCCTGAGAAATTTTCTTTGGTTGAAGTTAACGGCCCTGAGTCTTGCCTCAGGCCATCAACCCTCTCAATCAGTCATTAATCCCCAGAAATTGCCCAGGGCCTCAACTGTTACTGCTTAAACACATTAAATTAGGTTTTGAACAAACAGAGCAAATGAAGGTCAATATCAGGAAATAGAATTCAGTGAAAATTAAAGAAAATTCTGGAAAGTATATAATAGGTCTGAATCAGTTCAAGGGATACAAGGACTTGATCACAACTTCTGTGTTACTGAGGACAAGGCCAGAAGAGCAGGGAGTTTACCTCTAACCTCAGTGGGCTTTAGGTCAGATACTTAATGCTCTAAAATCTCACTTCTGGCACAGGGTCAGGTCATTAAAGGTGCCTGTAATGTCAAAACACTGAAAACAAGTGGCATTATATTTTTAGTTATCCTGGGGTAGACGATAAATTTCAAATACATTATGCCACAGGACTCCACAGATACTGGAAATACTTCTTTCTAGACTTTCCAAAGAGAAAAAGTATTTGGAGCTAACTTTACGATGGATTTTGTTTGGCCCCCTCCTCCCACACACAAAAAAGCATACTGCTCTTCTTAACATTACAAATTATATGCATGCTTCCTTGTAAAATTTGTTGTTGCTTTTCCCCTCTCCATTTCCCTGGCTTCATTACATTAGTCATTACTATTGCTAGTAAGCAGTTATAAATCAACTCTCCTAACCAAGAAATGAAAGCTTTATTTACCAGCTTCCTTGAGGTTAGTTCATTTTCTTGTGCGGCATAGTCAGCTGGCTGACTATGCCTGGCCCATAGAACAAGACTTCTGCAAAGATAAATCTTCCACTTCTACAAAACCAGTTGAGGTTGCACCATCAACACTATATTCACCCCTCAGCCCCTGGGGAATTTATATATGAGTGTACACAGCAGCAGCATATGGCCTAACGAGGCTTAATGAGCCAGAATCAGCTCAACTGTAGTGCAAGTATATAACAAGAAAACCAAAAGCTATGCATAACATTCATAAGCCTAAGCCCAATAACATTTTGCTACTTTTGGACTTTATTATGTGCCTATGTAGCTCTTACAGACAGTAACAGAGTAGAACTGCAGCAATTCAGAAGCTGCAAACATTGATAATAAACTGATGTTGTAGAAGTACAAAACACATCATGTGACATCTACAGAAAAAGTCAATGTCATCATTTTATAGACCATTAAGTAACCAGTGAAACATGCAAGTCAGTTAATGCCAAATAATTAGGTAAGCAGGACTTAATGGTTTCTTAATTTGGTCACTTCAGCTCATACAGGGTAACTAACAGGACAAAGAGGACTGATTTTCACACACAGTATTTTCCATGTATTTTGGAGATGTTGTACAAATAAACTTTCTTCTCCTTATTTTTGCATGGCCTCTGCTAGAGCTCCTACATGTTACTACAGTACCAATAAATCACTACATTTACCCAAGTAGATCCACTGGCTACCACTACAACATAAGCAAATATTATGCTAAAGGTTTGTCATTTTTTCCTAATGAATACATGCTTTTTGTTAGCAATATCCGGCTTTCACAGCTTTCCAATGTAGTGTAACAGCACAGGAACTGTGTAGGTATCAGTCACGCTTGATCTGTATTGCAAAAAACAGCTCCTGCTACCTTTTATGAGCATCACAGACTCGCCTGCCACGGAACATGGCAGATAGGGTGTTTTTATCCTCATTTCCACTTTTGTCTCGGCTAAATAATGCAGCAAACAGATAAGGACCCTTTTATCCTTAACAGTAAACACATTCTGCTAATAAAACCCAACATTTTTACTTCTTACTAAGATATTTAGATCTTGGGGACATCATACACTTTGTTTAAAATCTATCAGTGTCTATTGAGTCTCTTATTAAGCTAATATTATGCACTGATTAATGCACAACAACAGAAAACGATATAAAAAAACCTATATACCTAGCAAATTATTTTAAGCTGGTTTTACTACTGCCTTATCCTGGGCAATATGCTCACAACAAAAATCTGCACCAATTTACAATTTATTTTTTTTTTGGCCTGCAGTAAATAAAGATTTGTAAAGGTAGTCATTATTTACTCTGCTATTACTGCTCGCTCATACAGATCAGATCAAGTAATAGAGATCTGTGTTTCTAGAGAAAATATGCCCTCCAGAGCATAAGCAAGCCAAACACAGCTGACTAGCTGCTCACCTATACCAAAGGAAATAGGGATCGGCTGTTAGAGAACCACACACCTCTGTACAGCCAAATGAGCCACCCTCCTTCTGCAGTCTCTGGACGAGTGTCAGCAAGTTGCATCCAGGGTTAGCTACTGTTTTGGGAAATAGCCTCCCTCAGCAACAAGAGCTGCTACCCTAGCCCCAGCCCGATCCAAAGCATCAGGAAAACATCTGCCTGGGACCCTGTCCTTATGGAAGTCTGCTCCCTCCCTGAGCAGCCACCTGAGAAACACAAGGGCTGCTGCAGGGAGATGCAAGCATCTTCCTATGGCAATGGAGAAGGTCACTGCAAGTGCAGGTATAGTGGTCTTTTATCACAGCGGATTGGGAGACGAACAGGCTGGACTGAAAGCAAGAGAAGGAAGTCCTTCCTCAGCCTTTGAAGATCCTCTGATCACTCCCAGCTCACCTTCCTTACCGAGAATCCCCCTTCACCAGCAGCCTCCAGCAGTCCACCATGATCGGCTGGCCAGTTCTTGCATCACTTCTGAGCTTCCCTGATTCCCTTGTGTTCTCCCTGCAAACCCTCAGAACTCCTACAAGTCTCTTCATAGTCCTCCATGCCAGCCTCCCAAAGCTTCCTCTGATCCCCAGACCCACATTTATCTTTCTCTAACCCCTGCCAGACCTAACTTCACCAAAACCTCTCAATACATATACAGAAATATTGCATGTTTCCACAGAGAACTGGGTGCACAAACTACCATACATATATGTATGGTACATATACACATATATGTACTTTTTTCATTCTTTGTTTTTTCTTTAAGTGAGCCATAATGGTTGAATTTGAAAAAAACAGCAGAAAAAAAAAAGTATGGAAAAAGTCTGTAAGGAATTTGCCACAATAAAACCTGCAATACTCTTGGCCTACTTATATATTCTTTTCCAAGCACCTACTATTGGCCATTCTCAGACTTAGGAAACTGTCTTAGATACACAATTGGTCTGACATGCTTTTACAGTCATGGTCAAAAACAAGCAGTTGTTTATGAAAATCTTTAAAGCCACTCATCTTTCATAAACAATTTTTTTCCTCTGCTTTTGTTTTGCTTGACATTGTAAGAATTACTAATCCTGTACATTTGACTTCCAAAGTAGTTGTCATGGAAATTAAGGTGAAATTGCAAACTGTAAACACAATTTCCCTCTAAGAGCGTATAAGGAAAGGAACAAGAGGTCTTGTTTGAAAGTGAAACAACAAATTCTGTTTTGAGCTAGACAGTCACATATCACTCAATGGTAGACAGTAAGAGTCACAAGCCAGCAGAAACCATCATATCTCTACTGTAGTATCTAAGTTTACCTGGCTGACTATATCCTCCCTCCCTCCCTCCCTGAATATTTTATAGTAATCTTAAAATCAGTTTGGAGTTGCATCAGTAATTATCCAAACACATTAGTTTCTGGTTATTTCAGAAGTGATGTTGTAAATAAAAACAGACCTAAACTCACGTGACACATATTCCAAAACTGCAGTGAGAAATGAGGAATTTCAGTATTAATCAAGTTAGAAGTAGGCAAGTGACAAAACAAACAAAATAATTCTTTATAACTTCAATGCAGACAGTTTCTGGCACATACCCTCTTTCAAAACAATGTTGCCCTCAGTAATGTACTTGAGTAAAATAGACTGAGGTACTTAGAGCAGTTTTCACTCACTTCTTCCTCTGCAGCAACCCCTTCTTCCATGTTTGCTTAGAGCTGGATTTTATGAAGTTATAACATGACTACTTTGCTGTCTAGTCTCAAGCACAGCACTTAAAATATTAACTTTTTTTAAAAAAAACAACTACTCTGCTGCTTGTTCTCTGGAAGTTTCAAGGAGAAAAAAGTGCCCTTAACTCATGTTGCCCTTGCCAAGAGAAAGTCAGGGCCTCTCAGCATCACCTCTTCAGAGGTAGCTTTTCTTCTCCATATTCATACTAACACCAAACAACGAGGACACAGAATAGGTACAGCTGCACAGCTGTAGGTTGACAGTATTTCCATATTGAACCCTGGATAAATTTGATGTTAACCAATATTTCAGAGGAACAAGACTAGGATTAAAAACCCCATAAAGGCTTATGTATACATTTAAACCATGATCAGAATTACATACTGAAGATTTTAAATATGAACATTTTTTAGCAGGAGCCTTGAATGCCCAAGAGTGCCCAACAACAAAGAAAGAAGTGTCCACTCTAACATTCAGGTCAAATAGTGTGTAATATAAAAATGAGAAATTCATTTAAGCTCTTTATTCAGGTATTGTAGACGTATGTAAACCAAAACTGAAAGAATTCTATGAAACTAAGTACCTAAATTAATCCCTGAAGAAGTTGTATGTGCAGCTCTGTAAGTGCCCATTTGAAGCAAATGGCTTCAAGCTTTGCCTTTTGTTTAGGCCCAGGTAAAAAGAGTAGCTGTTGATTTAATAAACTTGTGACAGAGGATCTCAATTCTCTTGATTATGCTATCTTGCAAAACTTTCTACTGGTTTGAAAGCTCCCATTATTTTATAGTTCTTCCACCCCACATGCAGAAAATTCCTCAAACTGACAATCTCCAAATCAAAACACTGCAAGGGCAGCCACTATATCTATTTGCCCATTGGGATTTATATCTCATTACTCAATACATTTTTACATACAGCTTGTGAATAGCTAAAGTATCCCCCTATACCCACTTGGTTCTGTATTTATTGACTTCTTCAAACTCTTGATTAGCTAGAGGCATCAGAAGATTGTGTCACCTTTTCATTGCTGCTCAGAAGAGAGACTAATCAGAATTCTACCTACTATATCTATAGTAGCTCCACTTAACATTTTAGCTACTTAAGATTATTTATTGTTAGATTCTCAGCTTAATGTCATCTCGTCATACTTGAAAGATATTTGTCTTACAAAAGTTCATCCCACACTTCATACTTGTGTTAGAAAACAAAAGCTTTTGCTTTCAAACTTACTATTTGCTATTTGCTTCTGTATTTTAATCTTTAAAATCTGCTAGCTGCAGACTCAAAACTGCAGTTATCTGCAGCTTTCAGTTTTTTGGTTGGTTGTGGTTTGGTTTGGTTAAACAAGTAATTAATCGCTAGTAGCCAAGTTTCAAGAAGAAAAGTGGTTCATCTCCATTTTTTATAGATGTCACTGCCAAGATTTCAAGGCAAACACTAGAAGCAGAGCAACTTTGAAAATCAGGACAACTAATTAGGTGTGAAAATGAGATTTGGAAACTACATTTCATGCACTTCAGTTTTGAAATCTTGGAAACAAAATTCACTAGTATGTGATCAAATTAACTTCACATCAAGGTTCTGCTGTCATGATAACATGGTTCGTCTAAGATTTCCAGAATTATTTGCTTGGGAACCATAAATGAGAACAGTGAAGAAAAGAGCACAGGATTTTAAACTTTCAATTAGATCCGTATGTTGAACTGCTCTAATTTAAAAATTTTAGGACATTAATACCTAGAATTCTGGCTTAGCTTGTCAGGCAAGGTTTCAAGTGACATATCTCTGTATAGAAAGTGAGCATAAATGCAGTGGACACTGAAATGTATTGCTATTTCTTCACCTAGACACACGATTTTAAATGCTTATGAATATGAGACAGTATTTTGGCCCCTGGATTTTTGTCCTCGGCCTAAACAGACAGTGCAGAAGCATAAGAAAAACAGAGAAAAGAGAGGAAGCCGGTCAGCACAGTGAGTTTGGCTCATCTTGCATGCTGCTTCATGATCTGATTCCGGAATTTTTCCCCAAAAATTTCATAGAAGCTCTACCTTACCCCCAAGGAAAATATGTGCTCTACTGGATTTTTCACTTCCTTCCCTTCCAACTATACCTATACAACTAAAGTAATAATAGCTGAAAATACTCCACATTTGGAAAGAAAAAAAATATTATGTGCCAGCCCCCTAAGAGCAATTTTCTTCCTTTTTTCCCTTCCCTTCTTTTCAGTACTGGAAATACTGGAAGTACAGCCTACAGCTGTAGCCAAGGACTCACTCATGAGAGTTTAACTACAAGCCTCTACTGTCATTTCCCCTAAAGATAAATAATAAAATATTTGGTTCAGTTGCCTACACTTTTGTCTCTTCCTATACTAAAAAGAAGTGGGTTGTTAAAAGAATAGGGAAGCAGCTTTATCCTCTTTTCCAATACACAGTGTTCATAATTACATAGCCGTGGGAGGACTGAGACAATACTTGTCACATGTTGTACTTCATCCTTTAAGGATTCAGCAGCTTCCATTTAGGCTTTTTGAATGCATAAGCATTGCCAGAAAAACCCCAATGCACTCCTGCACATTAACTAGCAAAATATGTGTAATTATCTAATAAACAGGCTGATGGATCATTTTGGATAATTTTCTTCTAAAGCACTGCACAGATCGTCACAAAGTGCAAATGATTATAAAGCACTTTAACTTCATATACAGTATATATCACTTTAAAAATTTAGGCAGATTTTCACAGCATTATTAACAGAGATTAACAGCAAGTCCAAACCCTGTGTTTTCAGCAGTCTGCTGAACTGCACACAGTATAGCATGTGTTTCTACAGAGCTACATAGCTGGTTTGGAAGGTGCTAGTGTGCAAGTACATGCTATTCAGGTGTTTATTTTTCCAAACAGTTCTGCTCTACAGCCAGTAAAGTTGTATCCTTCCTGCAGCTAAACAAATTTAAGTTAATCCATATTCAGAACTAGGTTGGCACAAGTTCAAAATGATTCTTTTTTTTTTTTTTAATAAGAAGTAAAACTGTAGGATAGCTATGTTAAACGCGTTACTTTCCTAACCTAAAACCCTAAAAGGAAATTCTTTTACCAGGAAAGCTCCATTTCATGAAAAAAAGTTTAGGCATATTAAAGTATTATGTCTTCCTAAGTTGTCACAACATATCAAATTCCTTTGAATTGTAGCACGTTAAGTTTTGCTTTTAAATGATCAAGGGGTCAGTACCTGCACAACCAAGAGTCTCCTACTGAAGATCAAATCATAATTTCTCTGGGCCTTTTCCCCCCAAACTGTAAGAATCTTTCCATTGTAGAAGAAGCCAGGTATCAATAAGTAATTATGAAATTTAGAGGAAAATTCACGGACTTCCTCAAATCTTCTTCTGCTATTCTAAACCCTACTCAGCTCTTTCAAGATGTTTCTAGACAGAATAGTTGACAAAATTACATAATGCTCAGTGGTAATATTAATCATCACAAATACATAGCTAAGTGAGCTGCTGTGTATTAGGCCCCGTAAGGAGCTCTCATAGTGAGTCTATCAGCAGCACAGACCCTGACACTAGCTACAGCATCAGTAGGTAAAGAAGATGAGAAGGACAGTCCTTCATGAAAGAAATTTTATTTCACTACATGCCATGCTCTTTCTGCACTCGTGAAACAATGCTGACGGGGGGCTGGGTTTGCACTGTACTCCTGGGACAATCTGTAGCAGCTGAAAAATTTGGGGATGATAGGGAAGATCTGCATGAAGCTCGCAGTGCAGCAGCTGAGCCATCCTGTGTCAGAAAGCATGAGCTATCAACACTGCCAACTGCTAGCCGTCAGTAGCTAACTAGTGTGCTGGGGATGGTGGCTGCCCTCAGCTAGAAAAGGCATTGAGCAACTTGCTTTAACTGGAACTGCTCTCATGTCCTTTAAAATAGTTTCAGGGCTCTTAAATCTTGATCTGTCCCCTGAAAGTAAGGAGATCCTGTCTTCAAGTGTTTTGCACAGTACACACAGACCACTGCTAGATTTCCAGTAATGGGAATTTGTTACCATGACAGGGTCCTCAGAAAGGACCCCAGTGAAGTTAATTGTATACGGGTGTCAACAGCATCCTTCCCTGTTTAATTATCCGTGGTAACATATTTGTCTTTTTAAGAAGCTTATGGAAGCATAAGTGAGTCAAGTAAGGCGATTATGAAGTTTTACCATTGTATCTTCAGCGAGTTGTGACAGAAGCTAGGCAAGGTGAAATATGCTTGCTAACTGAGACACAACAGAAGAGGTAATTAGGAAGATTTCATGACAAGGGGAGGAAGTAACAACTGAAGAGTAAACTTCTATTATCCTGTGATTACCCATTGCCTAATCACTGCTGGGGGGGGGGGGGAGAAAAAGCCTTTTNNNNTTTGCAGGGCTGGAAAGGAAGTTCATGTTTTCCAGACTGCATTTCTCATACCCTGCCAAGTAAGGGGAGTGGAGGATCAGCAGAAAGTGCTTTGGCAACAGAAGCAGGAAGGATAAGGAGAACTTCACAGGCAATGTCAGCCTTGTGGTACAACAGTGCATTTAGGCTGTCATCCTCCTGAAGCGGAAAACACTGAAGCAAATAAAGAACAACTAAAACCAAACTAAAGTAAACAAATATGTTTGAAAAATATATTCTAAAATGTGATTGCGTGTGCTCTCCTTCCATACCCATTTTCATCACAGAAATGTTTTATCCTTACGTGAACAGGATAAAATAAAACCACTTCTTCATGGTTAAACCTTGTCTAATAATATAATTTACTCTCAGTGATCTGATTAATAGTCCATACACTACTTCTCAAACAGCACTAGACATACTGGATTGCTGTTGGAGCTTCCCACATCCAGACTAGGCTGAGGCCATACAAGGGGCTGTGCTGAAAACCCTCCCCCTGCAATCCTTGCTTCAGCTCCCCACCACCTTTCAGCCTGGTGGTTAGCTGCCAAACAAATTCAAGGTCCACCTTTGACAAAACACAGTGGCATCACCTTGACTTAGACTGCTTTACTACAGCAAAATACAGAGGAAAAATGCCAACTTTTATTTTAGTTGAGGAAGGTAGAGCACGTAAGCCTGTGGATGACTAGGTGTGAGACACAGAACTGTGTGCTTTTTTGTGTATTTAAAACAAGTCGCTCAAAATCCCTTGTTCAACGAGAGATACCACATTGTCTACCAATCCTGACAGTCACCATGAAGAAAGAGCTCTCAGAGGCATTTGGGGTAATGATTTACTTACAGGAGCCAGTCCTAATGGCTAGCAGCTTGATTCTTCCCGTCTTCAAGCCTTCCATAATGTCCTGTGCACCTATTATTTCCAGAGTATGAGAGACTGGAAAGCCAAATATTTGCCTCAAAGCTTGCTTGGTATCTCTGCAAGGTAAAAACGACCTTGCCTGTCTTTGCAAGGTGCAAACGACCGTGTATCTCTGCAAGGTGCAAACTATCAGGACAGCAGAGGACCATTCTCCTGCAAATCAGGACAGCAGAGGACCATTCCCCTGCAAATCAGGCACCACCAAAACCGGCAGCAGAAGACCATTCTGCTGCAAATCAGGACGGGCAGAAGACCATTCTTCTGCAAAACGGGCACCGCCAAAACCGAGCCCTGTCTGGGCTGGACTGGCAGCCCGCCAAGGTCTTTACCTGGTGTATAAAAAGACCATGGAAACAAGCTGCGGTGTGTACCTGCCACCGAAGAATTGAAGACTGAGGACCAACGAGACGTCGCTGGATCCATGGTGGTGACTATCCTTTGCTTATCTTTCTGAATGCTTGCTTGGTTTCCTTCTAATATTTCCTGTCTTTCCTATCGCTCCATTCCCCTGTACCTGTTCAATAAAAACGGCCCGATTGGTGGCATTTGACCTTGTTTGTGTCTCAATCTCACTCTTGGGATCGTTACGAACCTCCCCCGAGCCCGAAGTCGGACCGGGACTTGACACAGAGCACAGACTGAAAGCCTCTCAAAGACTGACATCAGTTTGTTCAGACTGCAGGTTTTAGAAAGAATGTGAAGGAAAACCCATGATTTGACTTTATGGTTTTTGTTTGACTACCTCTGCCATAGCAAGTGAATAGAGAAATATGGCTGGACCTGAAACAGGTGGATCTGATTCTGAAACAGCAGAATTGGTAGGTGAGACATCTAAGGGCCTCACAAGGGTAGCACCTCCTTGCATTCCAAATACCCTCCTGGAACTCTGGGTCACCTTAAAAAGCAGTAGAGAGTAATAACATTTTGGAGTTAAGGCTACTGATTGTGAGAGACTTGAGCTGAATGCACAACTTCCTATGTAACTTGGGACAGCAGTTGCTCTGGACAACAATGATTCTTGTCTTGTACTGTGTCCTGGTTTGAGGTAAAACAGGACCAATTTTGTTCAGTAATTTTACTTTTTAGCTGTGCCTTCTCTAACTACTGAAATTAACAGCATATTGTGCAGACACTCTTCACTCTCAGAGTGATAAGAGCTACGTTTACAGTTGAGGACAAGGAATGGTATGCAGAGAGGCTCTTGCTTATACTCATTGCTATAACAGCCAAAGGCAGCTCACTTTGTTATTTGCCCCGTTGGAGGGTCGGAAGCAGAAAAGCATAGAGGGGTCCCACCTGCGGGGAGGACAGGTGACCCAAAACTGACAACAGGGTATTCCATCCCATCTGCCTCAGTATAAAAGCTGAGGAATCAAAGGGTCAGCCTCTCTCTTCAATGGCCAGCGTCCAAGGNCTGAGTCCAGTCTGGGACTTCCCCAGCTCCAGGTCTGGGAGCTTATGGTTTTGTATATATTTCATTATTTTCTTTTTATTTTATTATTAATATTTCATTAAAGTAGTTTAATACCTTCTAAACTCATAAGTCTCTTTTTCCCTCCTCTGCCTCTCTCTTTGAAGACAGGTAGGGGGAGCATCTCTTGCTCACCCAATGGCCAGTTGGGGAATGGCCAGTTTACCATTGTGGTAAACCACAACACAGTGTTCTGAGATTGGGTTTGGGTTTTTTTTTTGCGGGGGGGGAGGGGTGTTTTTTTCTTTTTCTTTCCTAAAGCACTTGGTGCAAAAGGCTGCAGTTGAAAACAGGGCTCTAAATGCTGTTGAATCCACCTTTCGTGGGTAAGCTGCTAATAGATTTTTATTTAATCACTGATGATAAACCAGGCTTGGTTTAGGCTGGGAGGGGCCTCTGGGCCTGTCTAGTCTAACCCCTGATCAATATGTTTCTTTTTACTGCAGAGGGGGAAACAGTATGTAGCGCTTTGATTCTGTTGAAAATATTTCAGATAAAATGTACTTTGCTCTAGATAGGTCTAGTAAGTAGTGTGACTAATACCTTAACAATACCTACATTTCATGTTTGCTTTTAACTTCCAGTGCTACCAGGTGACAAATGAAGTTAGAGGTGGGAGAGATTAACTTCGGGGCTTTGTGCTGGCAACCTCCTCGTCCCCAGTATTCCAGAGTAGGTGTATTTGCAGTGTGGTCTGGATCAGCTTTCATAGAATCATAGAATTATTTTGTTTGGGAGAGACCTTTACAATCACCAAATCCAACTGTTAACCTAGCACTGCCATGTTGCCACTAAACCGTGTCCCTCAGCACTACATCTACAGGTCTTTTAAATCCCTCCAGGGATGGGGACTCAACCATTTCCCGGGGCAGCCTGTTCCAATGCTTGACGACCTTTTCAGTTAAGAAATTTTTCCTAATATCCAATCATAACCTACCCTGGTGCAACTTGAGGCTGTTTCTTCTTGTCCTATTGCCTGTTACTTGGGAGAAGAGATCAGCCCCCACTTCTCTACAACCTCCTTTCAGGGGGACGATCACTTCCCCAGTCCTGCTGGCCCCACAATTTCTGATACAAGTCCAGGTGTTATTGGCTGCCTTGGGCACCTGGGCACACTGCTGGCTCACACTCAGCTGGCTGTCTACCAGCAGCCCCAGGTCCTTTTCTGCTGGGCAGCTTTCCAGCCACTCTGCCCCAACCCTGCAGTGTTGCATGGGGTTGTTGTGACCCAAGTGCAGCACCCGGGACGTGGCCTTGTTGAACCTCATACCATTGGTCTCAGCCCATGAATCCAGCCTGTCCAGATCCCTCTGTAGAGCCTTTCTACCCTCGAGCAGATCAACACTCCCGCCAACTTGGTGTCATCTGCAAACTTACAGAGGGTGCACTTTTTTAAAATCTAACAGTACTCAGCTGAATGTTTCTGAATGCTTATGCTTCTGCCTGGTGGTACTGCAGCAGATTCATTCAGCCAGTAACTTTCCTGTGCCCGCACTTGTTACTATCACCTCCAACCTTAGCCACTGGCACAAGGGTGCAGATGGTTCAGTCTTCTCACAGCTTGCTTCATCATTGACTGGAACGATTTATCCCACTGTATGGTGAAAAGCAGGAGTATTCTTGAAGGATACAAAGACACTCCTTTGTGTCCTGCCTGGCTTTTTTACTTTGCCAAGGGAAGTTAATGTATGACTTTTAAATACATTAGGGCCAGAGAAAAAAGGAAACATCTGTAATCAAAGTTTTGAGTAGTTAAGGTTCAAAGAAAAACAGCTATCGTGAGTGTAAACACAAGGCTGTATTCAAATTATAGTCTCTTCTGTGAAATCTTCAGTCAGTGATGAGGAAAATGTCAGAGAAAGGTATTGAATCAAAAACATAGACTATAGTACTCAAGGCAAATGGCTGCAATATTTACATGAGTCATCTGTACAACATTTTGAAGCAGTATGCAATAGAAAAGAGAAAAAAGCAGAACCAAGAAAAAAGATTCACTAACTATGGTTTTGATGACAGATTTTGCAGAACTTGGACTGAATGCTACTGATGGGAACATTACTTAGAGATTTTGCACAACATCAACAAAAGACAAAGACACTGATACTGGGTAGGTCTCTTTTAGATACATAAACAAAAGAATTTGTGTATTAAAAAAAAAACTTAAAAGAGAGTAAGTGTAAAAGAATAACTATAAAACATTGATTAAGCATATCTGACAAATGGGTTTCCCAGCATCATGCAGTAATAGCTACTCTCTGTGGAGAGATGTTCATTTGCGTTCCTAAATACTCCAGAAATATATAAGCCATTTTGGTAAATGTAATGACCTTGGAAAGAATGAGAAAGAAGTGTAGTCCAAGTTGTGCAAGTTTCTATGCAATGAAAAATCTGCATGGTTTTATATATCATCAGGCTTAAAAATAAGATTCTACATACAATGAAAATTTTGTTTGGATTTACATAAATTCTGTAGACTGGAGGCTACATTGCCTTTGAATGTGCACAAAACTTAATTGTGATCATTCAATATGGAGATCAAACCAATCATAAATGGAGACTTCATTTGCCTCTCAACAATAAAAGAAACAGGACTCATATCTTCCTTGCCATGGAGATACTGGAAATGGAGTTTGAATGTTTATTTTCAGCCTAATGTAGTCTTTTCTAACTCCTGCTTTGTAAGTTATTTATACTTACAGGATAATATATTGCATACAAGATAAAGCCATATGTGCATATCAGTTCTTACTCAATGTTTTTCATGAACAGCGTCTAAGTAACTTTAAAAAAGTTATCATTATATGCATTTATAGAGGGAAGGTGGAGGCACAGACAGGTAAGCTAACTTTCCTCTGGGGCCTCAGCCCCCTGATTGTATATCTAAGAACACAAACCAGCCATCCTAAAGTCCATTTTGGGGTTTTATCAATTCTTTCTCACAATGCTGAAAATGATGACCAAAATATAGAAATTATAACCTCAAATGATCACAGAAAAGATCCATGTTCTCAACACTGGGGAGGGGTTTAAGATGATTCTATGGCCGACTTTGGAAAGTCAGGCTTATGTTATTGGCTACGTCTCTAAGCTTTCCTCCTTAGGCATAGTAGACATAAATAATATTATTTTTTCAGATGAAAGTGCATATGCTAGTGCCAACCTTACCCCAGTTACTAGGGCAACAAGGAGAACACACACACACAAAATGCACAAGCTAGATAAAATCAACTCCTGTTTATGCATGAGTTGTGACTATCAGCATTGGCAAAGATTTTAAAAAACAGACAACTGGCACTATGTGATTAAAGTGGCAGCATTAATTTTACTCTTTCTTCTGCTGCATGCACCATATTTCCCTTATGCCCTTTTGACTTCACTCCCAAGCAGAAAATTGTTCTATCTTAAGTATGGAAGTTATTATCATTCCTTCCTTCAGATTCAGGCATCCAAATAAATGAAATTTCAACAGTGCTTAGCACGAATCAGTTTCTAGGCTCTAAGGCTAGTGCAACCACTAAGGATTAAAAGTGATAAGAACAGGCTTAACTATCTGGAATAATGTAGGCAAAATATCATGTCACTTTTATGTGAAGTAATTTGACAGCGAAGCAATAATATTGAGCCTTACATTGTACCTAATCAAGGCTAAGTTATAGCATCATATCAAACCTTTATTAAACTCATCGTTGGAAAACAATTCTCACAGAAGTTGATTCACTCTATCAATAACACTTTAGTCACAGCAGTTGCAGCTCTGCTGTAAACAACTTGCTAATTGTATTTCTCAGTCTTTATGGTGGGAGACGTGCTAACGGATTTAAGCATGTCATTACAACAGAAAAGTTCCTCGCGAGAAATAAAAGCTCACAAATAAGTTATGCTCTCCAGATAAATTGTAGTTGCCCCACATACACACCCACAGCCACTTGGCTTCTTTCTGAGAGCTTGCATGGGAGATGAGCAACATCCATTATCAGTACAAGCATGCAGTAAAGAAATGTTCCATCCTCTGCAAGATCAAGCGCTTGCATAATGGAAACAGCACTGTAATTTGACAGCTTAGCATACAAGAAATCATAGATCCATTATGTTTTCTACAAGCATCTGTGTAAATCAGTGGTCTATAACCACTGATTCATTGTATATGCTGGTTTTGGTACAACTTACAACACATGACAAGACTTAAATATTTAAACCAGGCATCAATGTAGAAAGTTACAGCTACATCTTCCAAACACAGCTGGGCTTAACAAATGGCCTAAATTCACAATATTTTGTATTTTATTTATATATGTTTCATTAAAAAGTAATGTGCAGTCTACGGGAGTATAGTGAGCATTTCATCGCATAAATAAGGTAATCCTTAAATGTTCTTCATAAAACATATCAAATCCTTGAAGTGCTTGCAGTAAATTCTGTATGTATCATTATCTGATTTATTTTGAATGTTAGCGGATAAATTACATGTTTCTGTGATTTATCTGCCATGAAACTAATAAAGTTAATAAAAAATACTGTGTTAATTGGAACCAAGAGTTCATCCTTCTATAGTTTTATTTCCAGAGAACCATATGAATTTTAAATTGGAACACCGTTGCACCAAGAATGCTATAAAACACTGCTGCCATCTACACAAATTAGTAGTGAAGAAATTTGGTGACTGTTTCCTTTTCATTTTGCAATAATATTTTAGGCAGCAGCTTTAGAAACCTTACTGCTGGGATAATTACGTGGTTTATGGCACCTTCCTATTTTTTTTTCCTTTCTGCGTATATTTTCTCAAAGGAAAACCTTTTTCCTCTGTTACGGCTCTCTAGCAAAAGTGGATTTTGTTGAAATTAATAAAACAAGGCAGTTTTGAACACTATGCAAAACATCCAGGAGAATGTTTTAAGTAATATTCAGAACAGTTCTGCTGAAGTGTAAGAAAACAACTCCTAAGAGGACTCATTTCCACTCACCCATATTTCCACTACCTCACCACGTAACTTCCTGAATATATCATAGATCCACTATATTCTGTAAGTTTACATGTGCCTCAGGCCTAAATTAATTCTCTTCGCAAAACATCCTAATTCTCCTGCCCAACCACCCTTTGAACAACCTAACATTCATTAAAAAAATTTAAAATATAGAAATAATTCTCATAGTGTTGGACTACAGCTAATTTTTCTAGGTCAGCAGAAATTTGTCTTAGTTGATACAAACATTTCCTTCCTATGGTTAACATATTTAAAGCTTAGGTTGTTTCTTATAAATGCTAATTACTTTAGCCTTCTGAGCTATCAAAGAGAAATGACTAGGGGGAAATTGCTAAGAGAAGAAGTCCCACGGCAATGTTAAAAGAAAGCATTTTCGTACATTTTAAGGCTAAAGGAAGCACGCACGATGCCTTTTTTTATATGGACCCTTGCAAGGACTCCTCATGCCTCAAAGTACAGCTCTGTTTATTAAACTTATCTTTAAATTGCTATGCAAGTTCTTTCACCTGCTTTTGACAATATAGTTCATTTCAATTTCCATGACAATTGTATTTTTGAGAACTTTGCATGTATTCTACTGTTTACATTGGCATACATGAAGTATAATTCAGAGAGATGGGACTTAAGTGTACACCTACTCAAATGATGTGCACACCTCCTCAAATGGACAGTGGACAAACATTTGAACCACAGCTAGACAAGACAAAAGCAAGAAAGCCGGGCACATCACACAACAGAGCATGGCACAGAGATCCCCAATGTAGCAAGTACCCACAGTGGGTATGTATAACCGCACATCCCAAAAGCAGTACAGAGGTGTTGGTGCTGTGTTCAGCCTGAGTTCATAAGTCTTCCCACTCAGAAGCAAATCAAAGCTAGTCTAGGTTACTCTGACTACACTATGTGGTATTTATGCCTGATCATTAGTCTCACTCCCCTGAGAAAGCCCTAATGCGATATATTTCAGTCAACCCGTCACCATACAAGATTGTTTTTACTAGACCAGCATTTCTCAGAGTTTTCCTGTAAATGGGAATCTGCGCTAACCGTAGGAGAGCAGTTTACTAAAAGGTCTGAAAGCCTTGATACCTGCTACCAGCTCTGCTACCAGCTTCCTAGGTGACATTCCACAAATCACTTAATCAATATTTCTTTCATTTGGAAAATAAGAAAATAATATTAGTTTTCTGGGGACAGCATACAAAATGCAATACAGCATACAGCAATCAAAATGTTAAACATAATCATTGAGTACAAGGTGCTACAGACATGAATGGCTAACAACTACTTCTCTAAAGCAAGACATTGACAGGAAAACAGAATTATGAAGTTAATCGCACAGTTTTCACTCAAGCAAATGATCCTTTAAGCTTCATATTCAACAAAGCCTGAAGCTGATAAAAATTTTCCCAAATTTCTGGATAATTTACTAAGCAGTGTTAAAATATGCAGAATACAGTTCAGCATAAGATACAACATGTAAATAACTATGGTTGTGAAAAGACTCTGCCTTTAATTTGCTCATTTGAATGTCTATCCTTTTCATTCATTAATCTTCTGCACAGTTTTACTGTAATCTTGGGAAATACAATAGTTGAGAGATAAACAAGGGAAAGAGGATTAGACATAAACTATCAGTAGAAAAAAAAATCCAACTTCCAAATAAAGCAATAATAAATTAGACAAAGCAGAATGGTTTTATTGTGTGCTCAACCTTTGAGGCAATATAAGTGCTAGGCATTTGTTTGACAAATAGGTATTGTATTTAAAGTCATAAAAACAATTACAATGACATTTCCCTCCATCTGCATTGCTCAGCTTACCGTGCTATCCATAACTAAACATTTTAAACTTACTTCTGTAAATAAAACATCTTCTGTGAACAAGATAAAAATCAGTTCACTTTATAAGTGAAATAATTCTTAATACCAATTACCAGTTGCCATGGTAATAAGAGAGACTCAAGGAATATGTATTTTTCTTATTTGGCATAGACAATCTGCTTCCCAGAAAGGCACACACAGAAAGTTCAATGTCTGTAGGAAGACAATACCAAGGTCAGATACTCATCTGACTGGCATTTACACATTGCCATTAAAGTTACACGCTAACACTATTAATTATGTTTGGCTGCCTCCTTTTCTTTTTTTTTTAAGCAAATAATTGGGAAGTTTTATAGTGAAAAAATCCTTCAATGGCAGTTAGAGAAAAATATTTTGAAATAATATGATTTTCTTTGCAGTATTAGGTTAGTCACTGTCATTGTTATTTTTTTTTTTATTGCATTCATTCCAATTTTATGTTTAAACTGTAAAACCTTAAAAAATGCATTCATGGTGATTCAAATACAACCATTCCAAAAGTGTCAGAAGTTCTGCTGAAATTGTTTTAATAGGTTTTTAATGAAAAGTTCTTCTTGGCTGGAAATGTACAGTTATTTTTCATTTAGCTACCAAGCTTTGAGGATGTAAATGTTGAGTCCTTCATTAAAACAGGTGTTAAAAATACCACGTGTATAGATGTTTGCTTTAATACTTTCTCAAAGTTCAGGAAAACAGTTATAGAAATTTTAGAAACACATATAAAATTGTCCGAAGTGAGGTCCAAAGAGTGCATTCCTAAATACAAATGTGTAGAAACAGTTTTCACACCCTTAAAACACACAAGTTACCCACAAATACTAGCACAACAATAACAATAAGAAAACACAGCATGAAATTAGGAAAACGTATCTATGTAATACATCTAAATAATATATAAAAATGATATATTCTTCCATGGGAAGAAGCCAAGACTTCTTGTTGAGAAGACCATCCTCCACGCAGTTCCCCAGACCAAGTGAGCAGAACCCTAGGAAACCAGAGGCACATATCTGCTATAGTTTTAAACATAGCCTAAACAGGTTAATCATGAAAGAGCTATAAAAAGGCCATAAATTAACACAATTACAGCGGCAGAAGGAGTCTATAGTGTAAGATAAAAATCACAGAAAAGAATTTCTATATTGATCCCATTGAAAACAAAATCTATATCCAGAAAACAGTCTAAAATCACAAATACAGTGACAACTGTATATATTCATGTTCACCCTCCGTTGCTTAACAGTAGACTAAATGAAGCTTGCACGTTTGAGACGAGCAGATAGAAAGAAAACATTCAAGGGATAGAACATGGGGTTTTTTTGTGAGGCAGTAGAGGGGGATCTCTTCCACCAGAACCACAATATGCTGCACACAGACTCCCAGAACCTGACCATCCTTTCATCGCAATCAAAAAGTCTTTAACTGCTTCTCATAGAAATTATTTTGTCTGTGTGTGAAATTTCTTTAAACTATTCTTCTTCATTAATTTTAGTACTTTCTCTTAAATCAGGGTTCTGTGCTTTTGATATGCTGAAAGATTGTTCTTTTTTAGATGAACTATGCTTGTCCCAAGAGAAGTCACCTAGATCCTCTCTGGAGTCCCTTTTCAGTTCCTTAACTTTCCTTCAGTTTCTTTCCCTTCCCAGACTTACATGGCTAGTCCCATAATACCACACAAGATCTTTTATAGATGAAAGTGTCTGTTTAAAGTAAAAAACATTGAACTTTCCAAAGTCTAAGTTGTAAATTACTCAATAAACTTCACAGCCTCAATCTACAAAAAGGCTTAGCTACCTGGTTACCACTTTAGGCAGCCAAGCCCATGTAACATTGACATCTCTCAAATTCTTGTGGCCACGTCCAGCTCCCAGGTAGAGCAAGCATCCTTATCACAACCCAAATTCATAATGGAACAATAATCGAGCACATTCTGCTCCTTCAGCCCTTATGTCTAGTTTAAATGGGTACCCACCCAGTATGAATAACCAGGGGACCACGATGACCATTGGTGCTAGAGAGCACATCTGCCCCAGAGAATAAATATTGCCTAAGAAACTGCTGGTGCAATCCCTAACTACTTCCAAATAAATCTTCCCTGTAGCACATCATCTGAGATTCAAAGAAGAGGGGAACACGCTTGTTGGCCTTATCTCGGCACAGCAGGTTGGGAAGAAGGAAAAGGGAAGAGGAAAGAGAGAAGATCCACAGGACCTCTGCTTTCAGCAACTTCCTCTGGGGTGCCAAAATCACGAATGGTGGCTGCAATGTGGTTGTCTCCACCTCCCAGCTTGGGAGACTTGGAGGCCACCTCATGTCTTGTGCCAGCATGAAAGGATGTCATGAACTGTGCAATGTGGGGCTTTATGATTGATTATTATTGTGGAAAAAGCCTGCAATTTTTGTGGGAAACAGTAAGCACTTGGAGAAATTAAAAGAAGGTGTTCTGCATCTCCTCTACCTTTAAATAATCTATCAACTGATATTTAAAAATGCAGGCACCTCCGATAGTGGTGAAGTGGGTAATTTGGAGGATTAGAGCTTTGCCACAAATGTGTCCGTGTTTTGTTTTGGGTGGCCAGTATGCAGATATTTTAACAAATAATCTTTTAGCTGTTGCCAAAATAGAACCCTGGGCAACTACTGCTTCACTACAAGTACCATACTACTTAGGAGTACTTTACAGTATAGGACTCTGAGCTAGGGCAGTTCCGGACAGGCAAAGACTTCAGTGCAAGCCTAATATAATTCCCCGGTATCCAAATCAGTGACATTCAGGGCTGACACTCAGGGCTCTGTAGGCCCAAGAATTTTTTCACCTTCTTCTACTGATGAACCACCAGAAACTACAATTCTAAATTTTATTGACACAATGGTGAAAACAGAATTTTGCACTCACTAAATAATAATGCTTCTGCTTTTTCTAGAAAGCTACGTCCACTACACCTTTCATTACCCACTGTCTCTTTCAAACCCTATTCTCTTCTTTAAAAGCCTCCATTGCTTCATGTGGTCAACCTTCTGTTGCTGGCTATATCCCAAATGGCAGCTGGCGGTCACCCATCCAAGGCATGGATTTCCAGCTTCACAGTCCTAACAGTATTTTGTATTGCCTCCTGCATACACACATTGTGCTCAGAGCTTTTCTCAGAAAGCAGGCAGAACCTGCCCCTGGCAGCCCTAAGGGGAATTAACAGGTAGATAAGTGCCCAAATTTCTTTTGTAATACAAATACAGGCTTGGGAGTTGCAAAAGATAAATTTGACTCATAGATCCTATGATTATTCATTGTGCTAAGGTATTTACCACTAAATACTTCATTTAATCATGGTAAGTTTCTACACGACTGTAAGCTCCTACAGTGAGTGTAATTCCCATTGCCACATTTTTCAAATGCCCAAGACTGTTACTTTTACACTAGAGCTAGAGATTACCTTTCCACCACTTCTTCACCTCTGTCATGTGCTCACACATTCTCTACTCTGGTGAGAGCTAGCAATTCCACCAGCTCCGGTTATATACAGATTTTCTTTCCACCACATAAACCACATGTTCAGCAGCACAGAGTAAAAGTCCAGTGCTTTTAACACATTACTGCTCTCCACTGCAGTAATATTGGACAAAAACAGCAGTACAAATGTGTTTTTTAGCATCCACATTTCAATTATCTGAAGAGACTCCAGAGCAATACCTGAAGCTTATTATACCAATAATGTGAATTTTGTTCTTAATTTATACATAACTGATATGCTAGAATCTAATTTTCAGGGGAAAAAATAGAATAATTTTATATTAAATAATTTTTACTTCTCATTTTAATTAAACCATTCTTTTTAGAAGTATGTGGATCTCTAATTAGAAATTAATTATGTCTCATTATTTATACTCAAGGTTTCAACAACATGGAAATGACCAGTTGCAATGTCTAAGCCTAAGCACATCAATGAGCAGGACAGGGGAAGTTTGAGAAAGAACCTTTAGCACAGGTGAGAAATTCCACTGTCTGGAAGGACCTGAAGAAAAGGAACTGACCCCTCCTCACTCCTACAGAAAAGAATTAAGTCTCTCCAAAAAGGAAGAACAGGTAGCAAAGTGAGAGGGGAGAAAATTAAGAAGGAACAGAAACAGGAAACTTTTTAGCAAGAAAAAGAGGAAGGAAAGTAACCAGGTGCCCAGAACAGTAATAAAAATCTCACCCTATAACTGGGTGACAATTGCAAAGATTAAATAGAGGGCGAAACAGAAAAATCTGTTCTGTGTCCTCACTGTGAACAGAAGGACAAATAATTTTTTTCACTTCCCCTTGCAATAGCTTTTATTTTCTTGAACTGTTAAGGTCTCCTTCACTTTTCTTTAGTCTAAACAATCCCAGTGTTTCCTGTCTTCCTGTGTAAGTGATTATTTCTGCTGTCTTCTGCATCCTCTCCAAGTAGTCCATACATTTTTTAAATGTGAGATTGCCAAAACCACTTACAACACAACTTCTTTGTTTTTTCCCCAAAAGACAGGATAAGCTCCTACCCTAGGAATGATTCGCACCTCTGACCTACAAAGTCTTGAAGAAAATGTAAAGGTGAGATTAGGTTCAACATATTCACTCTGGTGCACAAACATTGGATCCATTTTTCTGAGCATTACGTGGACAGATATATTTGCATTTCCTTGTCGTAAGCCCTGCCTCTTGCCTTTGAGAGTAGATGACAGAAAAGGACAGCCAAAGGATATTTGCAAGGAAAAGCGGGTTGAAACCTCCTCTTCTCTTCAACACTTTCCCTCCCATTTTCTCTAGCCTCTCTAACGGCTTTCCTCCGAAAGATTCATTAAAACCAGAATGTAGTTCTGTAATTAGTTAAGTGCTTTCCTTACATTATATGCCAGGTATTAGTATTTCATATAACAACAATTTTTGTCTACTTATTTAGACCTTATGGTTCCTGACCACTGAAGGTTTTCACACAAGTAGACTAAAACATTATTGTAATCCTGTAAACTTAATCCACTTTGTGTTGTATTGAAGATTAACTGTATTACATTTTAATCACAGCAAGGAAATGCATGTAAAATTAGAGTCTGAAAAAGAGAGGCTTAAAATGTTCTCATATTCTTATCACTGCTTTAAAATATGTATCGCCAGGAGACTGCATCCTACCACCTTCAGCACCTCACGTGTGCCATTTTCCAACCAGCCAGTCCAGATTCTTTACAGATCATTTTGCTTAGCTGTACAGTGGGATTACATTTCCCAGCCAGTTTCAAAGAGCACTTGAGATACAGAGGTTAAAGTAAGTGCTTTGTACAAATATAATAAAGAAAAATATCTACCACAGCCCTAATGAAAAAAGAGAAAGCAAAGACATGCCAGTCTGAAGCCCATGTTTCACATGCGTATGCTTCTCTGTGAAACTCTTCCTGTTTCTAAGGACACACACGTAGTCTCTATGCATAAGACATGCTGACATGCAATAGCTTGTACTCAGATCAATACAGCTGAGTTCATACAAGCCCAGAGGTAGATTTTAATGATTAGAAGAGTTGCTAAGATATTAAGGCTACAAGAATAAAGGGTTTTTTATTCTTTCCGAAGTCTTCCTGAATTAAAAGAAAAAAAATCTAGCTTTTAATAAGTGCTACAAAGCGCTGATGAATACACTAGGAAAACCAAGAAAACTTGAAGTAATTTAATTCAGATTTTGAGTTACTATTCCTGTCCAACTATTGCAGAAAAATTCTCTCTCTATACTGGTACACAATCAGGATAATGGTAGCCTATGCTTTCCATTCAAGTTGTAGTAGAAGATATATAGACTAATTCTGCACCTCTATTTTATATTCCTTTTTTTATCTTTTTTGAGAAAACTTTGTATTTTCTTAATGGTTTATCACAATAATAGTTATCATTGACAGAAAAAATACATGGTATTAGCTATGAAAAACATGGTTTTGCTCTCAGTTGAATAGTTTGGATTCTGTATAAGTCTTTGAACAGAGCAATGTTACAGAATTTTTTATCAGCTCTTGGCAGGATTTTGCAAACTGTAACTTGCGTGAAAAGACCCTCATCTACATGGTTTCACCAAAGCCCAAGGATCTGTCCTCACTACTCCAGGCAATATGCAAGGGCTATAAAGCATCTTCCTATGCATGCCAGGTACAAATAGTTATTAGGAAAACTGATGAGCTGAGTGATTTCAGCACAAGGGAAAAAGGAACCAGACCATACCCAATCTGAAAAGTAAATCATTAACACAAGCACTTTCTGTGGGTGAGCATTTCATTCTGTGACTAGCTGAATTCTTATTCTTAAAATCAACACAGCAGAACAGAGGGTGTTGTGCTAATGACTCTGTTTACTTATGTTATAATCATACCTATTCATATATGATTAATGACTAAGTATACAGTGAATCTATAAAACTTGAGGACATACAGTACCAAGTGGTGTTCCTGCTTCATTGTTACCTTGGAGCTTAATGTACTTGGTATTGGTTTGATTGGATGGTTTCTCTCAATTCTCCAAAACAGAATAAGAGTTAACTATACCAATTTATACTGAACTGGTAGTTTTATTCTACGAAAGCTACTATTTTTGTGTCAACAGAACCTGAAGACTTATATCAAAAATGTATTGTGGAGATTATGTGAGTATAATGATCCATTCTCTGAAATCTTTCAAAACTGTTCATTGCTCTTGAGTTGTCATTACAGATGTTGGGACCCATTTCTCTTCACCGGTAGAAATTAATTGCAGGTGAAGTTAATTTATTTGTGATTTGGGTCTAATTCTGGGGTTACTGACAGTATATATGAAGTGTCTGAAATGAAGATTAAAATAAAAATAATTATCAGTTCCTGTCTCATAATTTTAGACCTTTCAAGACAAAATAATTTGTCTTTGATCTCTTTGTGAGACTCTGTGGGTTTTCTATACTTGCACTTACCTGTTACACATGACACAAAATTGCATACTATTGCCTAATTGTATTGAAAATAAAAATGTGAGTTGCTCAGAAGATACTGATTCATGGCACTATTTTGGTGATTTTATATTTTCACAAGACAGTCTGTAACTGTGTAAAGTAAAAGAATAGCTTTATCATTGCTAAACATTTGGTTCTGTCCACAATGTGAAAAATATTGCAAAGCAAAGAAATGCTACCTCTACAAGGGCCATAACACGGGAAAAGCTATCAATTATTGTTCCCCATCAATAAAATGTAGCAATGTATTAAATGGTTTCATTAGTGCTCTTCAAGAAAATAGAAGTTCATACTGCAATTTTAAATCTCCATTCTGAAAGCTAGTATAGTTACTATTTCATGACAGCAAAATATGAAATAGCTTTCTGCATCTGGCATACTGATAATTATGTTCACTAAAGACTTTCATATTCTTTTAATTATTATTAATAGGAACAATGACACATTCCTCCAAAATGTTTTTTGCATGTGCATTCCTAATATATTTACAGATCCATATAGAAATTTCTAAAGGATGAACACTTTTTTCCTTACTTATTTGAAAGCACAATTGCACTAATTATTTCAATCTCATCAATAAATTATTTTTTCCTATAAAATTATATTGCATATATTTGTTTTTCTAAAGTAACAGGTATTGAATGGGTTTTACTAATGTGTTTGGGTTTCTGCAATTTGGGACATTGCATTCTTTACTAGACCAGTTAAGAACTGAAAAGGGATTTTCTTCTTTGTTTCTTATTTTCTTTTTCAATTACTCTGTTATTAATCTATTCCTGACAATTAAAGGAAGACAGGAAGAATAACTCCATCTGACAAAGCTAGTAGATCCATTTCAGTTGGAGAAGTAAGGAAATTCAGTTTCTTTTCTTCTACCTATTTATTGAGATCAATTGTATTTAAATAATTCACACTGTATCTGCATATAGTATGTTGGCTGATATTAACAGTAGTATATTATAAAATAACTTACAGAAGAAATTATTTTGCTTTTAAGTCATTAAAATTTGTAATTTTGATACTTTTAATAATTTTGCAATAGTTTGATAGTATTATCAAAAAATATAACAGATTACACATTAATTCTTAACTGTGGGAGGTGTTTATACCAGCTATTTTAGGCTTAATTTAATGTAATTGTTCTGCATTAGTCAGCCTTTAGGACTCCATGAGCAGAGAGGGAACTTAAGTTCCTAATTTTGATCCTCTCAATTGCACCAAAATACTCAAAAATAAATGGTGTCAATCCCATGTCTCTATTCCCTCTGCTTCTAAACATATAAAGACACACGGATTAGCCCTTTCTTTTCATAATCACAGAAGAGAGCAGAGAAGCAATTGTAGACAATGGGGTGCACATTGGTCTCAGGAAAGACATCAAAACCTGATTACAGGCTTTCTCTGAAAAGTATTGTGATGGATTCTCACGTTGGGTAAATTTTTATTCTTTATTCCCATTTCCACATGTTGTGGGATGGGAAGGGAGTGAAAGTAGTGGTTTATATGAACTAGCTCACTGGATCTAACCAGTGGAGCAGACTTCCCTGCTGAGGCATCCAGACAGAACGGGGACATGTAGTGTGCAGCCCACGCAAATGTTCTCCCCTGGATGTCTGCTGGTTCCTCAAGATAAAGTCAGTCATGGAGCAGTGGCAGTTTTCTCAGATGAGACTCAGCAACAAAACAGCAGAAAAACCACTCTTTGCAGCAAATCGTAAGCAAGAAAGCAGGGCTTACACAGTACAGAGTGGTGAGGCTGTCATATTAATTTCCTGTCTACTCTTCTTAAACACAACTTTGGATTGACGACAAGTCTTAAAAGCACACTTTAGACATAAAGATATTTTTTAAGGAATCCCAAACCTTAATATACCATTAATTCAGAAGCGTAAGAAACATGACAAGAAGAACTGGGGTATTACTTTCAAATTTTACTTGGTTCTTTAAGATTCTCTCCTTTATATTTCATGTTGCACGTATTAGTAATTACATATGTTATATATGAACAACTGGATAGGATAGAGTCCCCCCAGATCAAGAATGAGATGAAAAAAATGTTAACAGCAGCAGTTCTCCCAGATTCTGCAATGCAGGGCAACATCACTACCCAAGATTACATACAGAAAATGGCTCCCCACAGTACCACAGAGGTAAAACTACCAGAAATTAGATAAGATGACATCTGTGACCTCTCCAAAATAGATATACAGGGAAACATGGCAGGCTTTGGAAAAGAATTTTCTATGTTTAAAAGTAACTCTTCCATTACTGTAGCATATATTATTCAAATGAAGTGTAACACATACAATAAACTCACAGTAAATCAAAGGACTCATGAAATTTTTATTTAATAAATCTGCACACAAAGGATACCTTTGCAGAAGTATAGCTAGCTCATAGCATGTAGTTAGCTAATAAAGCAAGCATTTTATTTTAGTAGATATTCTCTATGGGAAACATTCAGACTAAGGAGTCTGACTTTTATTGTTTGTTATCAGCAGAATGACTTACTGAACAAATATTATAAGAAGGTTGTTCATACTTTACATTGCTTTTTCCATCACAAGACTGAATTGCCTGAACTTTACACATCATAATTTGATAAAAGCACCTTCAGCTTTTACTGATACTTTTGTTGAACTGCTTATGGCTTTGGTCAGGAAAAGCTGTAATTTCCTTGCTCTCATACAGAAGGAAGATAGACTACAAGTATCATTTTTCAGACTTATTACAAATTTTACAGTCCCTTTCCAATCTCTTTTGTTGTTTTGATTCATTCCAGTAACACCACACAAACCTGTTCTGTCTGCACAGCTGTTTTGGAATAAGTTCCTTTCAAAAGAGTTAAATGCACACGTGCAAACACACAGAGACATGTACCAAGTGCCCACCTGGACCACCTCTGTGGAAACAGAGCTGTGTTTTTGTAGATGAGGGTATCTTGATGTCAGAAAGAGAATTAAAACCCTTAAAGTCAGAAACTGCTGAATCACCTCTGTTTGCCTCACCTTTAGCGGCTTGGATACTTTGTGGGAAAAAAAGCAAAATATTGTTGATTTTCTTCCTTCTGAATAATAGATATCCTTTTCATTAGGATGCCACAGAAGAAAGACAGTATGAAAACCATTTCTCCATGCTTAGATACAGCATCTGGTCTAAACTAACCCATAAAAAAAGGTCAAATTGCTCTCAGAAATAACTTTCCTCAGCTGCTCTTTGAAGGCAGTTTCTTTCTAATGCAGAGAGCTCTGCCATGCTGAATACCATGCTTGCAAAGAGTGCTCCAGCAAAATGGTGCATATGTGATGAGGGATGCTAGAATCCAGATATCAAAATTAAAACATCTTTTAAATTGTGGAATTCTTCACGTTCTTCCAGTGACCATAGCAGGCATTTCCCCCTGGTTTCTTCAGAAAATTTGGCCGTATTTCTGTGTATTTGTTCATCCTACCAGTAACCTTGAACTTGATAGTGAATTTCTATCATATTTGGCAGAGGAATGGCAATCCTTTCTGAAGTTTTGTGAAAGCACTGATCAATGGAGGTGAGGGAAGCAAATTCTTTTTCCAGTTAAAAACCACAGCAGTTCGAACTCAACAGTCATTTATTCTATTGGCCTATGCATTATTTGGACTCAGTCAGAGGACAAACCATCTTTTACTTAGCCAGTGGTTAACTTGGAAAGGGCCTGATGGATTGTGAATGTAGATAGAGATTCAAGGAACAAGGAGGGGAAATTAACTGCTGCTGTTGTGGCTGGAGGAAGTAAGTAGGAATAGAGTCAAAAGAATCTGAAAGAAATTAGTTGTTACTAGCTGAAGTGCTCACAGAACAACTTGTATCACAAAACAATGTATTTCAAAACAATACACTGTTCTAATATGCACAAAATCCACATTCTTGCACCCAAAATGAGTAACTAAGTGTAACATTGTTTGGCCAGCAAAACACCTGTGCATGCACTTGTGAGGACAGGTATTTCTGAGTGAAGACAACTTGAAGGAAAACTTCAGTGTTACTGTGTCCTGTCCACTGTACCTAATGAAGGTATTTAAACATATGCAAATCTCGGAAGAGCTGCAGAAGAATGCATGAGTTTTCACAAGGTTAATTATGAAGATTGTGGGAACATGCACTGTATTAGTAAAGAAGATACTGCAAGGATATCTGTGTAAGAGAGGAGTTAGGAGATTACTTAAGTTTAACCATCATCTTGTGTAAATCAAAGCTTTACTGACTTTGACAAAGTTATGTACATTTACACCAACTGAGGACCTAGCCTATATTTCTTCTGTATGTTTTCTAAATCACTACCTCATTAAGGCAATAGTTAGACACTCCTCCCCCCACACACACACTTTTTTTTAATGAATGACTATATTTACCATGAAAGAACTGAATAATGAGCTGTCTGCACTAACTCTGATGTGGTTCCAGATGCTTAGAAGTTCAGCTCTGCAGTTTCAGTGTATGCTAATATCCCTTTGGAAAGGTGGAACTACATTCAGATACTGGTGAAATAGTGAACACCTTACCTGCTATAGGATCTTCCCTACATTATTATAAATAAAACCAATTTAGGGAAGGAATCTTTTTAACGTGATTGATTTATGACTGGTAAAGACAAAGTAGCTTGCTGTAGCTTCCATACAGACATTATAGCTAGGCTTACTTAATATCCATAAAAAACAACTTTATTTTCTGTATAAGTATCAAAGTCTATCACTCCAAATCATCAAATCTCTTTGGCTCCACACTTATTATACCTTCACTAGTTTCCCATTTTGGGAAATGAAAATCCATAAATAAATTGTACACGAAGTTCATAGTGGTTTTATACTGACAATTCTTACAAAGACAATTCTTATCTTCTTACAATTCTATACACAATTCTTACCAGCATGATAACTCAAATTGTCACATTATGTACAGTGGACACCAGTGATCACTCATCATCAATTTGATGATCATCATCAAATGTCAAGTATTGTGTCTGATCCTGCAAAAAGTTTAGAATTCTTCAAAGTATATATCTGGAATTGGTGTACACCCTACAGGATTGACCCCCAGAGCATAATGCAAGTTTCTTTATCATCCAGTCCCACGTCACTGAGAGCAATGGGTGTTTGATAATGCTTACTTATTTTTTAAATGCTATTGGAGAAATTCCTGTTAATTTTGGCTTTGACAAAAATTACACAATTATTAGATTGAATGGAGGGTTGGTAGGTCATCTAGCCCAGCCTCCTTATCAGAACAGGGTAAATACTGAATTCAGACCAAGGTGGTTAGAGATCTGCCCAGTTCAGTTTCTAAAACCTCTGAGGATGGAGACTCTACAATCTCTTCAGACAACTTCTTCTACTGCTTGGTTATCCTCACAGTAAAAAATATCTTCTTCACATCCAGCCAGAACATTCCCTGCTTTGTTTTATGACTGTTGCCTTTCATTCCTCATGAACGTCAGTAAAGAGCCTGGGTCAGTGTTCTTGATGCTCTTCCCATAGGTACTGCAGAGGAGCTGTTGGGTCCCCCCAAAGCTGTCTCTTCTCCAGGCTACGTCCAACTCTCACAGCTTCTCCAGCCTTGCAGACCCTCCACAGTCCATCAACAAGCTCTCCTTGCTTTCATCAGCAAGGTATAAGACGGCCTTGCTTACTAAGGGCACAGCCCAAAGCTCCCTGAAATCAACAAGAAGACCTCCATTGACACTAACCATGAGATTTGGATAAAGTCCTAGTACTACAAATGTTAAGTGATCCAAAAATGTCCCTGCTCTTCTCAACTTCCAAAAAGATTTCTGTTATTTCTGAATCACAGTTTTGTTTTACTTGTCTGGGTGGGTTGGAGTATTGTATTTAGAGAAATTATATTCAGTGAATGTACCCCTAACTATTCCTCTGACATCACCAAGATAAGCACAACACAACTTGCACTGCTGTGGATTTACCTTTGCCATGAAGTGTAATTTCTGCTCACAGCAAACAGCAACATATTGTTCATTTTAACTGTGAAATTCAGGATCACAAAGTTGATGTGAACTTGAATCTTAGATATTTTATTCACGCCCTCACCTCCATTGCTCACCATCTTCCTCACTTTAGCAGTTTTGTATTTCAGCATCTATGTCAATCAGGTTTTTTGTACTCCAGCGAACTTCTGAATCACTTTTATTTGAAGAAGGCAGACACAGAGCATACTTGGTTTTAGTCTGGAGACAGAATACTGCCTAGAATTTTAGTATTAAGTATACAGTAGCTGGTTATAGATAAATAATTAAAATGGGACTTTCCTACAGAGAGAAACTCAGATATATTAAACCCAGGGCCAGAGAAAGCAATAAGGGCCTGGTCTGCCTTCCTTCCAGAGAATGGAAATAGTCCCTGACTCTTTAATATAAGATGGTGTGGGTCTTAAAATAGCTTAATGATTAAGCACACACAAGAGAATTTGGGTATTTCAGTAGATTTCCTCTTTTAAAGAGTTTCACTGATAAAGCCAATTTCAGCAGACTAAAGCTGAATTAACATTTAGAGTTCTGACCAGAAAAGTTTAACTTTAAAAGAGCCTGCTTTTTACAAATCAAAGAAATTTATTCAGTCTGTAGATGAAAGGCTAGAATTTAATTTTTAACATTATAAATTATAACCTAGAAGTGATGAACTACAATTAAACAATAATGACTTTAATCGATTTCTTAAGAAACGATTTCTTAAGAAAGGGAAAGATGATGTCAGTGCAATCCTAGTCTTCCCCTCCACCCTGTAAGGCACTGTTCTGCTGATCCTGTTCTCCTGAATTCTTTTGTCTTTATTCTATAGCAGTCTAGTGCTCAAGGTGCACAACATGCTCTGTACTGATTTTTGTCACAGTTTACTACTGCTCTTGTTGGGCACATCAGTAATTTTTTTTATGTTGTTTCTATCTAGGATGCTTTCTGATAAAAGCATAGACTGCATTCCCGCCCCCTTTTCTTTTTTAAGATGATCATCACAGTAATTCCTGATGCTCTGTCTCACAGCAGTTGCCACCTCATGTTTTCCATTTTGCAGTGGAAGCTGTAGTGATTCTGCTGGTTTTTATTCACTTTGATTTATGATGTGCTCTCTGGTCCTGTAAAATATTTTCAACTAATCTTCAGGAGGAGTTATTGTAATGTGATTGCTGTCTCAAAGCTGTTGGAATCTGATGATGGTACCAGTGCTGTGGCCTTCCTAATAATTCATCCTGAGCGATGGGGAGCTGTTGCTTGAATTACTCAGAACCCTGTTGGACATTTGATTCACTGGAGGGTGTTTAAAGGTTTATTTCTTCTCTATATAGGCGGCTTTTTTTCTTTGACATAAATTTCACTTGATGTTCAGGATCTTCTGGTGGATATTTGGAAAAAATAAATGTATTTTTAAAAATAAACATTAAGTAAGAAAAAAATCAACACAGGGATGACTTAGCATCCCTGCAGTGACCATGTAAAGGCACGTGGAAGAAAAATCATGAGATCATATTATTAGTTTCCCTATGCTTTTCAGAGCTTAGGGGAGAAAAAGGTGTTGTGTAAGCAAAACAGAAATGGTCATAGACTCAAAACTGGCTGTCCTGATGTCAGAGTTGAATACTCTCTCACCAGGTTCCTTTAGATATTCCACCCATAGAGGTTGTAATGTATAATACCAAATTCACTTATTTGAAGATAAGTGATTTTACACAGGATTTTCAGTCTAGCAGAGTAGTACAAAATGTTCTGAAAGCACAATACAAATGTAGCACTGATGAGATCCACATTACTGGTCTCTATGATATGCTGTTACTATGCTGGGCATCCCCAGTCACCAGGAAGGAATACATGGGTTGAAGGCAGCCCAAGCCCATTGCTCTCTTCCAAATTATTTTAATAGTTTTTTAATATTTATACTCTGTATTGGGCCGAGACACATATTCACTCCCCTCATGCTGGTCTGGCTAACTCAGGGAGACATTCACACCCTTATAATGAACTCAGGTATAAACACACCACCAGTTCATCCACTCAACTGTTGATAGCTGCTTGTCTAAAACAAAGGCTGCCCTTGGTCCCCTTTGTGTTGAGATAAAATCAGCTTTCTTCACAACAGCTGTGGTCAGTCACATCCTGCATTATTCCCAGAGCTTCATGGGCACAGTGCCCTTGCTAAGCTCCTCTGATCCTTCTTCCGTTACAGGGGTTTATTGGTCAGTCACAGCTGACTTCAGTGGAAATGAATGAAGTGAAATAGCAGTACGTGTAACTACACTCAGCTGTTCAATCAACCTTAAAAATGCCCTGCTTCAAAACACAGTACGAGAAATTCTCTAACCAAAGATAATGGAAAGGAACAACCTATCCCCATGTATTTGCCTGCTCCCTGATCAAAATTCAATCTGTTGTAATTTCATTCAGTTACCAAATGCCTCTACTGCTCTGCTCCCTCAGTTTGTGCAGTGATGAACACTGCTGCGTTTCCTATATGTGCATTTCCTAGGCACGTTTGGGCATGCAAACCCTGTATAATTTTGGGGGGAAACCAAAAATTTTGCACCCTGGACCCTAGGTTCTGAAAGCAGAGCCCCAGCTTTCCCAAGGTGAGTGTTGTTTTGACATACTTCCTTATTTTCATGAGTAATGTCAAGCAAAAGAACATTGTAACCACATATGCTTCTAAAATATGACAAGATTGTAACAAATCTTTGCCCAAAAAAAAAAAATGCCTGGCACAACCTCCAGGTTTATCTCTCAGTAGAGGAGATTATTGTAAGTATTCAGTCTTGCTCAACAACTTAAAACTACACCGTCTCTTTCATGCTTTCACTCTCCCCATAAGACTACACCAAAGGGCATTAGAGCAGGCGCTTCCTCAGAAAAGCAACCTTTTGGATTTCTGCATTGCTTTTGAAGCAAGTTTTTTTCCTTCTCACCTGCTGTGTAGTGTCTTGTCACCACAAGACAGTAGTGCCACCTGCCATCACGGCACTAAGGCCCTGTCCTCTGTGACAGCTGTATGGGTTGTCTGCATGGGATTTACTTCAGGCAGGCACAAGACAGCACTGCAGCATCCAAGAATCAATCCCTGTCTCCACTCCACTATCTACCAATAAATTTCCTTGGCTTTGCCTTTCACGGTAAATATCACACACCACTCTCAAATTATTTGCTGCTGTATCAAAAAAAAAAGGCTACAACACACAGCAATTGGTAGGCTATTGCTGTGTTGCTACACTGAATTCAGACCCAAAATTACCTAAGTTCTGTTCTAAAGGTTTGGCCCGGACCTGCTTGTGCCCATATTTCAAAAATTCAATGAAAATAGGTGAAATAAGTTTAAAAAGTAAAAAACTCCTGAAAATTTTGAAATTAAGTGCATAAAGTGAATGATGAATGCTTCTGCAGGCTTGTCAAAGGCTGAAACTATGAAAGTGGTTACAGGATAAAACCGACATACGTTGTGATGGGAAAAATCTTCCTAAACATTGGATTGTGTAAACACTGCAAAGTAGCAAAGTACTTTCTTCAAGGTACACAACATTGCAACACTAACTCTGTGTGCTGTGCCAGCAGTAAGACATCATTAGTTATGTAGAAATTTCTTCCGAGGATCCCGATAGCATGTACACTGTAAATCTTAGATCTCAGTTCAGAGAACTGTTATATATTAGCAGAATGATGAATTTGCTGAGAAACCACTCTGAAAATCCAAACACGAGATACACTGAAAAACCTCATCAAAAATAACACTCTAGGACAAATGTCTTCTGTGGGATGGAATATGAAGCCAAGTACAATGTGTACACTATAAGAAAAATTTAATTAAATTTTATTTTGTTTAAAAACAAACAAAAGGATGAGAGTTCTTTCCCACAAAGGACATGTATTAAAAAAAAAAAAAAAACTTGTATTTTATTGTATCTTCTAAAAGATTCTACCTGAGCCTTCATACTTAACTTGGTTCTATTTAAAAGCATTGTGTTTTAAATTAGATCCTGGCTAGAAGATAGGTGTTTACTAGATCAAGTTTAATCTACTGATGGTGAGTTTCAAATAATGAGGCGGTGAATACTTTATAAAAGAAGTGTTCAGCAGCTCTGCTGAATCAAGGGAGAATTAAGCACATTCAAAAATCCTTTACTTTGCCCGAAAGATACATTACAAGGGCTGTGTTGAGTTTTTTGGTCAAAACTTTACAAGCCTGCAAATATGTATATTCAAATATGTTTTTTCTATGATCAATCCTTCCATTATATTTTCGCAAATATGCCTTCATGCAAAATCCTTTTTTGGGTTTTGACTGTTTCATGAATAAAGATATCTATTCAGAAATTATTCATGCTTGCCTCCATTCTGACTAAGAGGTGATATCTACTTTGAAAACCACTTTTACTCATTTTTCGTTCCGAGGACTATGCAGGAATCCATCCTTTAAGCACTCGCTAAGTCAGTCATTTATTTCTGATTTTAGTGCAATTATCGTAAATGCCAAAAAGATCAGTGACTTAGTGGTTCATTTTGTGACACCACAAACCTGACCCACTTTGATATAACTGATCTTTAGGGAATTGAACCTGTTCAAAGCTGACAGAGAGCTGAAGAGCCAGCACCAGTATTTTAAATTGGATTCAAATAAATGCACACAGGTCCTACATTTTCTCGTCCCACCACTGCCACCCTTCTGACCAGCGAGGGCTGTGACAGGTTCAGAGAGCACTTAAACTGAATGCTGGATATGCTTATGCTTTCTACCTTTGGTTTAAAGTGCAGGCTCAAAGTCTTTGAATCTTGTATCCTTTACTTCCATCCATTTGCATCCTACTATTCTCTATTATTATTCCCATCAAAATGTTTTCTGTTTGGCAACCCTAACATAATATTTGATGATGTGTTGATTTTGGATCTGCTTTGGTTTTCCTCTCAAGATTGATAAGCTTTTTTATGTCTCAGATATTTTGGGAAGCATGAATTACAGAGCCAGAAAGCTAAAATTAATTTTTTTCCTAACTCATAGCATATATCTTCTAGCACTTCTTTCCATAGTGATTTTGTTTATTAGTAAGCTTTGGGGAGGTTTGTCCAGCTACCAGCCACAGAGCTCAAGCCTTTCTGTCTCCTGAGCAGCAGAGAATGACAATTGAACTAAGATCAGCATTATTTGACATGCCAGCAAGGGCGGCGGGAAATGGAGCCTCATGTACCATCTGGCCAAACAGCACTCGAACTCCACACTGCTGCAAACAGCACGTGCCTAGGAAACTTCTGGTGAATAACTTTTGAATAAGTATGTGTACTTGTCAGTAACTAGGATGTCATGAGGATATAAACTCTAAATTTCTGAGGCTAATATCTGCAGAGCCCTACCCCAGAGATACGTTAAGTGACAAGTGAGGCCCAGGGTACACAGACAATTCCCACACTGACAAAGGAACATGGGATGGAGCATATCTTAAGGATGAGTCTGCAATTCATTTTAGATACAACAACGTATATCAACCTACAAAAATTGGTGTGGTCTCATTGTCTTCTCTACGGCCAGTATTTATCTCCGTATCTCCAAAAGATTTTTTTTTGTCATTGTTTTCCTGATTGTTTTAATGAGTAAAAAGGAACTATGTATTTTATGTTCAGTTGTAAAAGTAGGACCTTGTATTTAAATCGTGAACAAACTGCAGAAGGATATTTGTCTACTGGCGAGTACTTTCTTTTTCACATACAGACACATTGCCCTATTAGTACTTTTCAAAGTAACTTCTCTAAAAATCTTAAATTTCTGACCATACATTCTTTTCCTTACTTAGCTGCTGACCATTTTTTGCCCCTACCTTTGCTCAGCGCGTCTAAAGAAATGATCAAACATATCAAGAAATTATGTCTTCCTTCTTGTCTAAAATATGCGCTTCTTGCTTGGTTCTTTTTAATTCTTTTGCTAAAATTGCAAGCCAGCAAAGCATGACTAGCAGCCACATACAAAATCTGTATGTGTCACTACTACTGAAGGCATAACAAATAAAAGGCTTTCAAGTGCATGTAAAGCAAGCAAACAAACATACAAACAAATTAATTAATGTAATCAGTGTAACTCCTGATGTAGGAAGTATTCATAAAAATATCCTATTTGTATTTATAAAATATATCCCATTTTTCCTTGAAATATATATTTCAAATTAAGTGTCATTTGAATCAGATATACTGACTGAGACCAGGAACCATCATAAAAGACAACCTTAATACTTCATATGTCAGGAAAAGCAGGTAGAATCCTCAGAGGAACTAAACAGGTTAACCAGGGGACAGAGCTAAGTTGCTTTCAACCTCAGTTTTCTTCTGTATATGCATGGATCTGTGATCCTATTAAAATGAGTACATCAGTTCTGTTTATTATTCACAGATTTCTTAAAAAGAATAAGAAAAAATACATGAAATAAAGTATCACTGAGAATGAACTGGCAGTAATTTAATCAGTTACAAAGCAAGTAGAAAAATGGTATTGCCTTCTACACAGCATATCAGAAAGCTATCTCACACTTAGCAGTAACATCATTTCTTTAAAAAATCACTAGGTTTGTAAGCAACCTATGTATCTCATTCATCATTTTCTTACTAGTCCTTTCAAATCAGAAATACCATGAGAAATAGATATTGAAGACTGTCAGGGATATCATGGATTAACTTTGAAAGAGAAAGATATTTTCAGAAAAAGGTTGGGAGACACAAAAATGTTTTAATGCGAAAAAAGATTAATTAGTATTAATTTTTTTTTTTTCAGGCCTAACTCATGCTAGGGGCAACTTCCTCAAATATGGTGTGTCTTTCTAGGCCTTACTGCAGGCTTAACTTCTGTTTCATTAATTAAAAACTTTGCATCCTGTTCCCCATGAAGCAAAGACAATTTAATGTTATGATTGTTGGTTTTCAACTGCTATATATATCCAGTGTTATAGATGTAAACCACCTCAATTAAAGGCTGCTTTCTCCTTTAGCAGATACAAGGAACTATTTTTCCTGCTCCAAATTTTAACCCTATTATGGATGCCCAGTTGCTAGGAGGAGCCCTACAGGGAATTAGTAAGTATCTTGACTGATTCTAACCCATCTTTTTTTTAAAGAAAGCTCTCCTAAAATAACAAGCATTAGGCAAAATAAACACTCATAAAATTAAAAGTGTCACCATGTATCTGTTGATTCTTCAAGGTAAGACACACTGGTGATGTCCAAACAAACCATGTATTTGCATTTACAGGAACTAAGAGGTGATTAAGATTAATCTAAAATCTCTACCAACACTTATAGTAATGAAAGCTTTCCTTGAGAAAATAATTAAAAGAAAACAGAATTCTGTGTTATGTCACTGCAGTGAAGGCCAACAAAGAAAAGGTTTTTAATTGTAACTTCAACAATTATCTATTACCAGGGACTGTTAAGTCTTTCAATCAGTCATCAAGAAATAAAAATAAATTGAATAGAAAGTTTAAAGACTTTATTATCTTTCACTCAGGAGAAATGTTTGCTTTCAGTCTATGTGCAAAAACATTTTTGTTCACCAAAGCATTTTTCTCTATTCAGATTTTTATGTTTTCCTGTTGAACATTGTCGGTATTGCTGAGGGTCAGAATATTGATTTAATTGTTTTTGGTTTGGTTTTTTTTTTGCTATCTGAAACATTTTCCTCACATTAAAATTGTTTTCTGTATCAAAATTTTTATACCCCTTGGGCTTTTTGCAAGGCTGTACAGCACCAAATCTTGCATTCTGTTTCAGTTTTTTTAATGGAAATGTGAAAACTCAGACTTAATGTCAAATGAACCACAATGAGTACTATTGATCAAGAGGAATCTGAAGTATCTGTTTGATTAAGCTGGCTACAGATTAAAAGTTTTAAACTTTTTGCTGAAGTTCAAACAGTACTTTTAATGCAATGTTGCTAATATGACAATGCAGAGATGATTCTCTTCATTTAATACTTTACATACAAGTGCATTATCCTTACTTTTAATTTACCTATCAAGTACATGGAACAAAGTTCTGATTTCAAGGAAAACTGGCAAAAGTTCAGCTTTGGAGGAGTTTGTCTCCATAGCTTTACAGGCACTGACACTCTGACCCGAAATCTTGCACACAACATTCATTCTTGTGAGGAGGTTCAGTCACATATGTTGTCCCACTGATACCAGTGGTATTACACAAATGAATAAAGTTATTTAGGTTTTTAAATATTTCCTGAATCCTTCTTAGTTTTTACTGTAAAGACTATATAAGCTGTACAGATTCCTAGTGATAATTACTTTCTGAAAAGTAAAAAGAAATCCTCATGCACAGTTTCAGTAATACTTCCATTTTGTGAGTTTTATGGAAATGAATTGGTGTCTTGCTAAAAAGCTGGTGCAATTGTGGCTAGATGATCCAGAAGAAAGAGAACTAAACCTGGTGTATAATGAGCAAATACAGACTTTCTCTGCCAACTTTAAAAGAAAAAAAAGTATTCAATGTCCAATTACATTTGTGTCAAAACGCAACCTCTCAGTTACAGGTTATATGCTAAAATCTGCCTAACAAAGCTGTAACAGGTACAGAATGTGTATCTGTAACATATACATATATGCCTATATAACAATGACTGGTAGAAACCTGAGAGACTACCCTACTCCATTCAGATGCTAGATCCCTGCTTTCCAGCCTAGTTCATCTCTGCTGCAAGTGTGATAAAGTCAATTGATTTATGATTGGAGATACATTTATGCTGGAATGTCATTAAAATGCTCATCCACCTGAATTTACCAAGAGTCAACTTTGGGGATGGAAAAAAATTTTAAAATGATAAAATAATTTTCAGAATATATTAATCCTAAGCAGTAAATACTGATTCATTATAGAAGTTTAGCAGTATGCTCTAGCCACCACGAAAAAGATCATAGGTAACCTTCAACAAAATGCCCTTGGAAATAGGTTAAAATATTATAGTTTTTAAAAAATTCATAACTTACTTTATATAGTTCCTCTGAAAATGGATGTCAGTTTTTCAACAAATGGTCTGACCATAATTTGTCATCCCCATATAAGAGATCCCTTATCCTGAAATGACAATTTAATCAATATGAACAGGGCATATAAGTATGATTTCCCAGGCTCAGCCACAAATTCTGCTCATGTGCCTAGTTCTGAATAGATGAAAGCCTCTATCTGTTTTATTGATGCTTTTAAATCCATTGAGCTTGAGAGAGATGGTGATGCATTTGATAATAACAGACTGCTTCCCTTTTTGCTAGTATTACACCAGCAAGTGCACGGGATATAAGCACAGTAAATATAACTGATGTTGGTAAATACCGGTGGGATATTAATCTGTTGATCTATTTTTTTCAAGAAATTAGGTTAATGTTCCCGAACAAAATATGAACAATCACAAATACGAGTAAATAACACTTTGTTAATTTAGAGTCTGTGTCATGTTTCCTTTACAGGTTGTGAAAAAGATGTGTTGATTGATATCCTAACGCAGCGTTGCAATTCACAGCGGCTTATGATTGCCGAGGCGTACAGAGACATGTATGGCAGGGTACGACACAGCCATTTTGTACTTATTACTTCTGTCTCTCCTGTCTCCAGTGTGGTTGGTCAGCCCTTCCCTCAGGTCAGTCACTGGAACCAAAACCTGGCAGACAGCTAGCTGGCACCAACAGATTGGCACACAACTCTGCTCATTTAACTATGGATACCTCTGACAGTTTCAAATTGTCATTTATATAGCACTAGAAGTACGTCTGCCACACACAAAGTTAAAATTAAAGAGACATGGAAAGTTTCTTCTTCTGTAGTTCATTCTCCTCCTTTATTGACCAAACCAGAATTTCTAGAGACTTATTTCTTCCTCTATGTGCTTTTGGAGGTTTCTGCATTACTTTTTTCAAGTTTTTGGACTACCTTTTAAAATAGTATTGTATTTGGGTTGAAACAGCAAAGAAAAACACCATACCCACAATTACAGATAGTTCTATCTTATGCACTGATTAATGTTCTCATCTCAAGCACTGACATTCTCAGACCTCATACCATGTAATCCCATCCATACACTAAGCACAATACTCATCTGAGCTGCTTAATGTTAAATTTAGGAATCTTCAAAAGGTGTTTCAAAAATTTTCAGACATAAAAAGCTAGCTTTTTTTTTTTTTCAAATGTATTTTATCCATATTTACCGTATATAACAAGGTAATTTCTGTTATGAGTTCTTAAGCATACACAGAGATAGATATCCTCATTCTATTTCCAGATCTACTATTGCTAACCAAATGACACTGGGAAAGTTGCAGTGCCTGCATTTTCTGCAGTTACCCCGGCTACATAAGGTCGAAAATAATAGCAACACCTTTTGTAAAATCCCTGTGAAATCTGGGGATGAAAAGTGCTGTATGAAACTAGATACTATTGGAAAGCTAAAGAAAAATGCTGTGATTAAATTGACCAGACATGCCCTTCCCCTAATAGAAGCCAGCCAAACATTTTAAACAAAATCTAGTTTTTTTCTTTTCCTGAAGCCTGAAAAAGTAATGGCTCACTGGAAAATGTCTTGAAGGTCAGTGTATGCTTGCCATCGAATCGATCAGTGTGAACGACAACAGTGAATTTGCAGAAATCCTACCACACAGCCATCAGCCTTAATTGGAGTTAACTAGAAACAGTTCATTCAAAAATTCCACATTAACTGCTCATGTGGTAGTCTCTTACACCACCAGTCTGTTAAGCAGTAGAACAGTGTATTTTCTTCTTTGTGTACCCCAGCAGTTTTTCAGGGACAGCCTTTGTGCCACCAGTATACCAAAATACCTCAAAACCATCGACCTCTATAAATATGCTGAAATGCCCCCTTACTCTCCTGGAACGGGGGAAAGAGAAGAGCTGGGTTTAATCAGTGTAGTGGCTTGATTTTGTGTTGTTACTCACCTATAGGAGATCACTGGCTTTATTTGGACTGTTATGGAAATTCAAACACACAATATTTGTGATATTTTAGATGCAGCCATGAATGGATTAGTATGTTTTAAATAGACCGTAAAAGAACAATAACTGAATTATAGGTATCCTTACCTTCCAAAGACTGTGACCTTGACTGTCACAATGACGGATTGATTAAAATTGTTTGTCCATTATGAGATATCTATTAGGTTCCCATTACCATTACACATGGAAACCACACATGTTCAGTGTTTATCCATGCAACATTCCTCACTGAGTTTTATAGAAAACTAAAGCATGTCAAGCTACCCAAAGATGCCTTTGAAAATACAGCACCCAAGCCCGTTCTTTTCAAGACTTCATTTATCTCCTTAATCACTGAACGGTGCTCCTTCTCTACTCCGTCCATTGCAACTGGCTGGTTTCTTTTAACCTTTCCTCTAGAGTGCTTCAACTGGACCCTTCATTTTAACAAGGGAAAATGTTTACAAGCTCCATATAATTTTTTAGCTTTAACTTCTGCCTTTTGAGACAGGAAAATGACCTAGAGATATCACTAATGATATCTCAATAAAGAATTGCCAACTGTCTTTCAGGAATGGAGTTATGATTTGCCATTAACAGAGAACAATTATTGACTTGCTCAGCACTGATCTATTTGGGTTTTCTTTTCAAATACAAAATAAAAATATAAACAAATTTAAAAAATGCCTATGAAACAACACTGCCTTTAAATTTATATGTCTGTCAGCCTATTCAAACAACTTGAAGTGCTGTAAAGCCAGTGGCCACAGACTTGAAGACCTAGAACTAAAAAAGCCCAAGAAAACCTCAGATGTCAATTTTAAGAATTTCAGTGTCTAAAACTATGAATAATAATAGAAGACAAAGGCAAGCAAAGTATTTTTATGTTCCAGTAATGAGCTACAGCAAATTCTGAAACTCATGGACCCAATATCACATACATACCTATAATTTTCATTTAAATGAGTTATGCAGTGGGTATACCTGACAGCTCAAGATATATCAAGATAGTCTTGATAGCTTTCAAAAAAAAACCCAACTAGTTCTACCTTTTGTTGTGTGGAAATAGGGGTCAGTACAAATTAGTTCTATCCTAGTTCAGAGATGAAACAGGAATACTGTTGGGTCTTTTTGTCTCACCTGTGATAGCAGATATACTGAAATAGCTAATCTGGTTAGTGCTTCATGCAGTTTATTTGATTTATCCCTCAAAAGTCTGCTATCCTGGGCAGGAAATGCCAAACAGGGTGGGATGCGTCTTGCCCTGAATTGCTGCAGTTCACACTTCAGAAGATACTTCAGCACTCATCAGTGATAGCATTCCACTGGCTGTAATCTGCATTCATGGATATACTGCATTGGGCAAATGTGTCAGCAGTCCCAGCTCATGAGTGGTAAACTCTGCAGGACAAAGACAGACAGCTAAGTAATAACAGTCTTAGCCTTCTCAGTTCAATCTATGTCGGTCCAGTCCTCCACCCTATTAATTTCAATTCGGCCTGTTCAATATGGTAGCCACTATGCCCACTCATTTGACAAATGTAAAGTGTGACACATTACAAGGAGAAATGTATAAAAAAAGAAGATAAACCCCTGAACTGGCTGCATGATTCAGACATACAGGCAAGCTTTAGGTTTCCTTCTTACAATTAGCCTTCAAGGACTTCTTATAGCAGAGACAAATAAGGAAATGTTAATAAGGACAACTTACGGTTGTCTTTTCTTATTTTTTAATACTTCACTTCCCTTAGTTCTGATTGCAAGAGTAATTTTTAATTAGTATCCATTTGTATTATTAATCCATTTTCCCCCAGGCATGTTGTCAGAAGTGAAATGTCTTAATTAATTCATTTCTATTCCATGTGTGATTTAGTGGTTGTCAAATGCATCTAATGTGCATTCACTGAAGACTGCATACATTTCTTCCTCATAAATTTATGTTTAATGTGTATGTGTTCTCCATTGCTAGTCTAACTACTAATTTAATTATATTCAGATAGGTATCAAATTATCTATCAGGCCTGAAAAAGATGCATCTCAGAAAAAAAAAGACAGTTTATATCTTGGGAATCATTTTTGGTACTCTTTTAAATTCAGACTTAGGTCAGAACATATCTGAGAGTTGCCCAGTGATGTATAGAAATAAAAAATAAAAAATAAAAATGAGTGCACAAGTATCCTCTTAATCAGAAACAGCAATAGTATAACTAACAAGCTTTTGGCATTCGCAGTGTTTTGAAAGATGCTACTGGGAAAGGGGAACATGGGGAGGAAACTCTCATCCATTAGTCAGCTATCTGGCAAGCGAGTACTGAGACACGTGGGGGAAGAGGGAGGGTGTCTTTTTATTAATCCAGCATCTGTCAGAAGTAGTGAATTCAGTTTGAATGTAATATATACATAAATTGAAGCACACAACCTTCCAGTAATTCAAAGCAGATATTTTTATGTACTAGGAGCAATATGGATGATTTTTTTAAACTATTCACATAGTGAGTAGCACTGAAAAAAAACACAAGAAATCACCTGTGTTCTATGGGATTTGACTTCCAAAGCTCCTTAGCTCCCACAGATTCTCACAGGGAATATGCCAAGGGAAGCTGCATATTCAGGTTTCCAAGCCTTTAAGTATTAGTTGCACTTAAATACCTGAATTTTCTTCTGTATTCTAATGAACCGAAAATCAACAAACCTATGTGGTCTACTTGCTTGTGGCTATTGCGATCTCACCCATACTATTAGAAAAAGCAGGTACTATTTAAAGGAATATTTTTCTTACTTAATTTTAGCAAGAATTCATCTTCAACGGTTCATCTTTATTCATTTACACCAAAAACCACTAACACTTTTTTCAAGCTGTCTTCATAAAGTGTGACTATTGAAATAATCCTGTCTATGCATTTTCCTTTTCTTTTCAAGGATCTGATAACAGACCTAAAAGAGAATCTCTCTCATCACTTCAAAGAAGTCATGGTTGGCTTGATGTATCCACCTGCCTCCTATGATGCCCATGAGCTCTGGCATGCCTTGAAGGTACTTGTCAAAATCAGAATTGCTTAGAGTCGCAGTCACTAATTACAGTACTGAACATATGTTAAATTGATTTTTTTGACATTTAAATGGTTGACAAACTGCTGGAAGTTAGTACACTAGGTAATCAGACATCCAGTGCTATATGAAGTTTATTCACTGGTATGCTAAAAACAGCATAAATAATATCCTGGTCACGTAACAAATAGAATTGACTTAACACCCATGGTAAACTTGGTAAGTGAAGAAATATTTATACTGGGAAATGTAAGGCCCCAATCCTGCAAGCATTTATGTATGTTACAAACAAGATTCATTTGAACAGCCAGTGCCACGCACTAAGCCTCCACCTCTGAAGAGAGTAATAGTCTTTAGTAGAACACATCTGTAAGTAAACACTTACAAATTACTCTGTGACAAAGCAATGATCACTCCACTCAAGCTGAACTGATTGCACATTTTGAAGAATTTATTTCCTATTCTTCCCAGGATCTGAGCCTGTGCTGCTTAAACAACTGAAGTTTTGAAACAAACAAAAATATTTTTTCAAAGGTTATGTAATTAAATGGTGAAATTCATTCCCACAGGGCATTGTGGAGGCCAGAACCACAAATCAGTTCATAAAGGACTTCAACAAATTCTTAGAAAACTGGTCTACTGTTGGCTACTGAAAATAATAATACTTGGCAAATTCCTTCTCAGGAATTTCCTAAGTTGCCAGTTCCTGGAAGATGAGAACATATCAGAGTTCAACAGTGCTTTCCTTTTCTTTTTGCTACTGTCCACTGCAACAAATAAAATACAGATTATACAACTCTAAGCAAGGTGATCCATCTTACATATTGTGAGAATCCCCTCAAAAAAAAAAAATTAACATTTTTTTCTTGTCCTTCAGACACTTAAACCAATGCACTTTTTAGAACTACTGATGTATTTTTAATTACAGTTGGCATTAAAAGGATTGTGAAATATCATTGGCAGCATTGGAAGCACGACTTTTATTAAAATTATTTACAAAACTGCCAAAGTTATAATTTTTTCTAAATGTGGGTCAAGGTTAATCTTTCTTATAGTATTCTATCGTGATATGGATTCATACAGCCAAAGCAAAAAACAGGCCATACGTGTCTCCAGGCTAAGGCTCGATGTCATGTTCTCCCATTATCCCAAATGCAGAATACTCACCAATTCTATACATGTGCATATCAAAAGCAGCACATGCAGCGTATCTTATGTCAATTCAAGTTTAAAAAATTCATTCAAAACGTGTGGGAAAATAGTGATTTGCAGCACTGCACGCATGGCCATGATGCTTCCCTTAAATACCAAGCTCTACAGTAGACATTACAAACCATAACATTCCTAAATAAATAAATAAATAAATAAAAATAAAAGAAGATAGAAGCACAACATAATACTCTACTCATATCTACTTCAGGTTGCCTGAACACTTGCTGGGGATGTATGCTCAATCTTTGCATACGATTTCTTTCAGCAAATCCTAAATTCTTACTAAAGCTTTAAAATTCTTCCCATTATGTTTCTGTCAACACTAGTCTTGCTTTATTCCCCACCTGTTAATGTACGCAATGAAATTCAGACTAAGTAGGAATATATTTACAATACAGGGTTCTACTATTCATTTAAAGTCATTTTCTATTTAAACAGGTAGACCATGCAAAAGTACACGTTGCATTGCTCCAGCAGAGACTGCTATTCTTTTGTTACTTCTGATAAGAGCAGCATTGCTTTCTTCTAAAAGCTGTGGTTTCTACTAACAACATCTTTTCATATTTACTTCTTTCCACACAGGGAGCAGACACAGAAGAAAAATGTCTAATCGACATATTAGTCTCAAGATCAAATATGGAGATCTTCCAGATGAAAGAAGCCTACTTAATGCGTAATGTTTTTCACAAGTGCACAGTAGCAGTTGTACTATGTCTGCTCTGGATGTATTAGCACACATGAAGGAACTGAACTACAAAAACTACTTCTCAGTACTAACTGGTTCCCTTCGCCCTCCTCTCCCATAACTATATACAAAAGGCTGAAGCAAAATGTTTAAATCAGAATATATTTGAGATGTATTGCTGCCTATGACATTAGAAATACTTGGCAGTCACATTTGGGGATTTTCAGAAACTTGCACACTTTAAAAAAAAAGTACATAAGCTGTTTTCCTTCAAAAAGTGCTTACTTGAGCTGGACACTCCACTCACCTGCCTTGATGGCTCATTTCCAAGTATCCAACCATCACACAGCAGCAGCAGTGGTAGGGCTGTGCCCATGGGTGGGTGAACAGGTGAGCCAGGGCAGCGGCTGAAGCCCCCCAGCAGGGCCCAGACAGACCTGCCAGCCCCATGGCTAGGTCTGTGTAGAACCTGCATTGGTTACTGTGGAATAGTCACTACAGAAAACAGACATGTATTAGCACCCTATTTATTCATCCTTTGTTTGCTAATCTTCACCAGTACTATTCAGAGCATGTTCATTTCTGATTTAGATTAAACGTTTTTGTTTTAACCTAGAATATAATAATGATCTTCAACAAGATATTGATTCGGAGACTTCAGGTCACTTCAGAGATACACTCATGAACCTTGCTCAGGTACTTTAAAAACAAGTAATACGACTTACATTTCTAAAAAAATCATAACTACCTTTGATACTGTTTGAGAAGTCTTAAATTTTAAGGTGACTGTGGTTAAAGCTAGTTCAATAGGGCTACACTTTTGAACAAGAGATGGGAAAGAGCAGAAGAGGAAGAGAACTCGAATTCCTTCATCTACTTTGACTTTGGCTTTCAGATGGAGGCAAAGGTCAACAGACTATTTCATTGAGTAAGTCCCTGGATATTCAACTGCTGACCCTCTGCTCAATCTGTCTCATCTCAAAAGGAGCCTACTTGCATGTACAAATGAGATTTTAATTTTTAAAGCTCTGTTTTCTCTGTTGTTAGAATATATGGTTCATAATTCAGTCTAGGCATTATGTAAAAATGGAGATATATCCATATTTGATTATGAAATAAAGTATTAAATAGTTCTCTGGTTTAAACATTATGTTCTTTGTGCTACTGCACAGTACGTTTGCACGCAGGCAAATTGTCACTATCACACACCGACTTTTTCAGTTTTACCAGTTTGTAGTTTCATGCAACAAAGTTGGTCACCCTTGTCAGATCATGACTTCCCGTTCCCATTGTTGTCACTGCCCTCATTGTCTTAAAAACCTTTAGTAAATCAGAGTAACAAACAATGACAAAAGGACTGCCAGCAGATAACAGCATACATAAAGTATATCTCTACTTTTATATATGTTTCTTACTAAGATTTGAAATGGCAGTAGGCTTCACTGAGGTACAGAGATAAAGAGCAGATGTTTCAAATGTAGAAGGTATAAACAGGAAATATTTTTTCTAATGTTACACAGTTTTCCCCTGCAATAAAGAAAATTCTTCGTTGCTTAAAAATGAAGAGCTATAGGTTAAGCAACCTCACTTCTCACCTTTATTAAAACCATGAGACACACTTTACTTGTCAAAAGAACAAATTTAAAATAATATATCTCACACTAAATTGTTAGTACTTATTTTCTTAAACCACAGATAATTCATAAAGAGGCCTGAAATCAGCAGGTTCTTAGCTAAGATTTAACTGCTATTTTTCTCAAGATAAAGAACAGTTGCAGGAAATTCCAACTTTATTCTGTTATACTGTATACTTCTGAAGATTGTTAGTTGAATCATCCTTGTTCAGATATGGTCATATATTAAAAGTCAGTGATATTTCATTAAAATATATCCATTCTAGTACCATGCAACTTACAGAATATTATTCTATAGCAACATTTCCAATGCATCCCTTAATGTTTTTTCCAGAAACCCTTTGTGTTGATTTCTATTAAATCTTGGGACTCATGACACACATCTGACTGGGGATAGAAGTAAATGTGCTTCAAATATGGAGAGCAAACTAGTCAACTGCTGTAGGGTGGTCTTTATGGTTTTCATGTCCACACTCAGGCAGATCAGAAGTTATAGGTTGTGGAATAGTTAGTCCTTCCTAAATAAATGGACTGAGTTACAAATTCAGGCTAACTAACGTTCTAATATGAGACAAACAGAAGCTTTTTATTCTAATTCTCTTTTCCTGGATATTAATTGAAACATGATCATTTTTTACAATTTAAAAAATAATTATACATATTGTGGGATTCTCCAGCAAAACTACGCTGAAAGTAGTCACTTTTAAATGTTACTGATAAGAGTGGGCATTTGACTCACGTAGAGTATTAGTTAACTTATTTTATTTTTCGCTTGTCTGTCTTTTTTTCCTGTGTTTTCTCATGTATGTAACTTTATGCAGTCATTCCAGCATAATTTCCTTCAAGTAATTAATCTTGTTAGTAGGAATTCCACTGTGTGAAATTCTTACAATTTAATTAAAATATAAATTAACATTTTTAACAGGAAAGAGCAACAAATCAGTCACTCTACAAGTTGACAGCCAATACATAATTTTAATCCTCCCTTTCACATATAGGGTAAAATGACTGTAAATTTTAAACTAAATTGCTTCAAACACATACCATTAAGGCAGTGATTAAATGCAGCTTGAGATTGTTAAGAGTTCTGCAACCAAGGCTGATTTGTACGCTTACAAGACAATTATGGTTAAAAAAGCAATTCCAAAAGTTGTGCACTCTTCTCTTTTTCTAACAACTATATAATTCAGATCATAGCGTGTTTACTAAAGTATGTTAGCTTGATTTGTGTAGCTGAAAAGCTATTAAATGTATGGGAAAATTAGAAGTATTCTTCTGCGGTTTATGTATCAAAGTTGTCAAACAATTTCCTAGTCTTGGATCTTAAATTTAAGCAATGATTATGAGCAAGCAAAATCTCCATTATTGATGTGCTTGCTCCTACAGTTTGTGCAGGGAGAAAAAAAAATGAGAAAAGATTCCTCTGTAATATGCATATTGGTAAGAAATAATCAGTGAATGGCAAATGTTACTCTTATCCTTGCTTTCCCATCATAGTTACATATTACAGTAAGCAATGTAACATCCATGATACTGGAAACGGTGGTGGGATGGTGGTGGTAAGGTAAAACCTTATTTAAAATGGGACTGAAAATGGGATAGGTTTACCCACCTGCCCCATTTTTTTTCTCTCACAAGACTGTTTGCCATTCCAGAGTTCCTCTGCTTAGAGAAAATGAAGACATAAGGTGACAACTTGAAGATATTTTCTGCAGTTGCAAATTCAGCCATTGAATGCACTGATCCAATCTAAAAGCCCATATGTGTTACCTCAAGAAATGAAACATAGCTTCATATAGAGACAACCTAATATTCCTACAGTCTTTGAGGATTTAACTTTTGAATACAATGTATCTTATTTTTTCCCCCAGGGAACAAGGATGGAAGGATATGCAGATCCTTCTACAGCTGCTCAGGATGCAATGGTAAATATAGTCAGATGTGACCATCTCAAACATAAAAAAAAAAGAACAAATAGAAATGTTGAAAAGTGATTTAGGACTTGTTTAAAATCTTTTTCATTTGTCTTCCTTTTTCTGATATATTAGATTCTATGGGAAGCATGTCAGCAGAAAACAGGCGAACACAAAAATATGCTGCAAATGATTCTCTGCAACAAGAGTTACCAGCAGTTGTGGATGGGTAATCCAGCAGTTCAGCTGTTTGAACATAAAGTGGAAAGGAAAAAATCTGATTTGCTAATAAAACCATGGTTTACGTACCGAGAAGCTCAGTGTGCAGCAGGGTATTAGCCTGAAACCTAAGTGTGAACTGTTGGAGCTCTCAGACTCCCACTGATGTTAATGGGATTTTGGAAGTAATGCAAAACTGAACTTTGCCTGATGACTACAGACAGCTGTAGATAGAACAGAGAGACATCAGGATGCCTAATAACAGACAGAAGAATGCATGACCAAAGAAAGGCATTGGCTATGGCTGCACTGACTTTACACACAACACCACAGGATGAGGCAGATTCTCTCAACTATTTTCTCATTTTTCTTAAGTAACTCTTTGCTATGAGTGGAAACACCTTGGGAGAGGCAGTTGGAGTATTTTCAACAATGCTTGTATGTCAAAACACATTGCTGTCTTGAAGTTTTTCCCTGGAAGTTTCAAATAAGTTTTTGATGGGATCACTTCAGGGTCCACATCTGCTCTCTCATAATCAATATATACACAGAAACATAATGGGACATTTGTATTTAAAATACATAATCAGACATAATTACAGATTGCAAGAAATTCCAGATCTTCCATTGTAAAAAATAAAACTGTTGTATCTGTTTGCTGACAAGTTTGAGATGACTTTTGCTCTGCAGTGAAAAAACAGGCTGTTTGGTGATAAGTTTATCACTGTGCAGCCAGCTGTATTTCTTATGCCAACTTCTAACAGTAGCTTAGAACTACTTTGCTGCCATGGATCAACAAATTAATTCTTCTGTCATGACTTCTGTAAGGCTGGTGATGATAGGATTAACATAATGTAACACACCTGCTTATGCTCTACTCTTTCTGGAACAGAGATTTGAGGGTTCTGCCTGTGATGTAGTCCTCCACAAGTTTTGTAGTAAGCAGTGAGTTGAAAATTTTCCACCCTCCCTAAAGGAGTAAGCATGCCCTGTATATTTGTGTGTGTAAGTCTGGATACCTGCATTATGCAGAGAGCATCCATGTCTGGATACTGATATGTTACACATGTCATGCCATGGCTTCTTATCATAATACGTGAATCTCTGGCCAGTTTTAGCCAAGCTGAGCAAGGAAGTTGTCTTAATGACATGACTTTCTTACAAATTTCATAAGCAGAGGTTGCTAGACAGAGAATTTATTAAAGCTTCCAGTGAAACAGAGGCTTCAGCATGCATTCATTTTATATTGTATACTGGAGAACCCAGAGAGAGAATGTCCCGGAAGCCAGATTTCAGGCTACTCATTTAGATTGCCTTACCTGGGGGATATAAACATAATGAAACACTGAGAATGAACAGGAAAAAAATAAACTCAACAGTTATAGTACTGGGGGGAAGCGGGGGGGGGCGGGGGGAAGCAAGTTGACCGTTATTAA
>VZSZ01001410.1:112530-152126 GCA_013398815.1 Ibidorhyncha struthersii
GCGGTCGGACTGTCCCACAGGGTTACCTTTCCTCAGAAACGCAGGGAAAACCGCAGCGTGGTGGGCAGGCGAGGGGCAGCGGGGAACGTGCTGCTCTGAACCAGGAGTCGGGATTTGTTTGTGGCGTCCCGGGGTGCGCCTTCCTCCGCTGCCCTTAGGCTTGGCCATCACGTACAGGGGACCAGGCCATGTTACAGTCTCAACAGATGTGTACCCAGCTTACAAAGCACCTGAAGAGTTGTGTGGGAGTGTGCGTTTGTTTTTAATATAGAGACTTGCAGTCTTTGCTGAAAAAGCACACTGATGCTAAGGATTTATTGCATGTCTGAACTCAGTTTTTCCAAGTTCAGAAAGACGCTGGTCCCACTAATGCAGAAAAAACCCGCTCAGATACGTTGTTTGTAGGCTCTCTGAGCTGGCATATGTAATTGGATTATGGATAATTACACGTTTAGAAATAGATGGTTTAGGTAAGTAATAATTTAATAAATGTAAAACCAAAATGCATTCCTGTTTGCATAAAGAAAGCAACTGCCTGGCCTAATGGTTGGTTGGCTGGTTGTAGTGGTAGTAGGTGTGATTTTTGTCAAAATACCTACTATTTGGGTAGAATGAGCTTTTCATGCCCTGTGCAAATTGGGTGTGGGGTGGCATGTCATACAGCATAGTAATTGAAACAACTGCAGGGCAGTGATGAAGAGTATACATATGAAAGTTTAAGTACAGCACTGGCTGTTCTTTAAGCCAAAAGTTGCTTTTGCACAGATTTCCCTCCTGACTCTCCCATCACCTATTGGATGTTACTCGGGAAACCAGGGGAAAATAGTCTGCACTGGACTGTACGTGGAAAGGAGGAAAAAACAGTGATAATCTTAGTTTAAAACCAGACAGAATTAACTCAGTTATGGAGAGCTTTCTATTTTATCAGTCTAAGGCATTAAAAAAAAATGAGTATCAGACAGTTGTTTGACAAACAAGAATAACAGCATTAAAGCTTACGTTGTGATAGATGTGTGAGTGAGGGGAGAGGTTAAAAAAAAGTGCCCAGGAAAAAAATTATTTAACTATAAAGTAACCCTGTAGCCATTCTAGCAATATGCACTGTAGGTGAGCCTAAAAACATTACTTTGAGAGAGAAATAGCAGAAGAAAGTTTGTGTTCTGGCCCAGGAAAGCATTAAATGTTACTAAATGGTGTTTTCAATCACAACCTTTGTTTAATATGTTGTACAGAACATCCCATGATGTGATTCTAGATAACCACTGAAATGTATTTATTTTATGAAGTAGATAAAGTTGTAATAAGTGTTTCAATTGTCTTGCAGTTAACCTTCTTCAGCAGTCTGAAAAAAATGAGAATAATAAATGAGAAGTTGATGAATGAAATCTTAAGTCAACCGAATGATACAGATGTGAGTTACAGATGCTGGATGTAATTTTTATATATATGCATATGTTTTTGTTTCTCTTCTTATCAAAGGTTAATCACAACATGGAGGGCACTGATGCTTGTGGTATTGATGTGCTCTGAGCTTAGTTAGGGAAGTGACTCCCTGTAGACATTGCTCCCACATTTTCGTCTGGTTTTATGTTCTTGTGCTTCTAGATGGCGCTGAACAATGATGCAGAGATAATTGCACTGGAATTTGGAGAAATTTTCAAAACTCTGGAAATGAAGAAACGGCAATTGCTAGAAGATGTTGAAAATCAAAGAAGTAAAAAAGAGAAAGAATTTCAGATTTGGAAGAAAATGAAGGAAACTCACAAGAAGACCATTGAGAATTTTTTGAAGGATTGTGAAAAGCTTGTCCATGAGCGTGATCCCCAGCGTTTCCTGGAGGTGATGGCCTTTCTGTTATTATTTGGTATCAGTTGTATAATAAACCTCAACTGTCATATAGAGCCTGCTATATTGTACATTATGATTATGATAATGACTGGACCAGGAAAAACAAATTCAACAAACAAAAAATACAGACTAAAATTATTTAAAACTTCATACTTTTTTTTATACCAGTGCTTTTCATTTTAAAAAAAGTTTGAAAAGAGTTCTTTGCAGCTTATCAGTGATATTTGGTGAATTCAGTAGAGACTTATTTTCTTCACTGAAAATTGGTAAAATTAATATTGACTGTACACCTGTTGCTGTAACACTTCCTATATTATGCTACCAGCTGTGGAAGTAAGCTGCCTTGATGCTACGTAGAGAGTTATTTACTGCCTTTAAAACTGTCTCACGTTTATTTGCATTTTTTTTTATTTATATTTAAATGCTTTTTGTATTAAGCACTTCCATTGCATTTTTAACTTGTAAGACATTAAAAATGCTTTTCTGGGGTAAGATTGGAGCCCAAACCGATAACTTGCCTGTGCTGCACCGTGGAGTACCATACCAGGGTACCTGAGCTAAGGTGATAATACTGATTCTGAAACTTGCTGTAAACTTTGCACCGAGGTGTGCAATGGAGGTAAATCAGCCTATTCAAAGGTAGCTTGGGTACTTCTGATACACACTGTACTACGTAGCATGTATGCTGCTGCATAGAAGACCCTGAAAGTTTTCCTCAAAGCATTTAAGGGAACTGCAAAGAAAAAACAATGTTTCTGATTTAGAGGTAAACGCTAGAGGAACCCAAGACACAAGCTTAATCTTCACTGTGTTTCATCTTATGTCCAATGCTGTGGCTGCAGTTGTATGGAATTTAGGCACATGGTAGATATGGGGCAAAGTGCTTAAATAACTACTGAATTTTGTGTTTTCTTTAACTTCAAGGCTTATGCTTTTCTAAGAAAACACAGCTTATCGCTGTTCTCAGCAATGGGTCTTTTTGCTGCCTTCAGATAAATAACAAGCTAAGAAAGTACTTGGAGTTTGACTAAATTTCTGGTAACAGCTCGTTACCCACAATAAAAGCAACTCCCACTTTTGGAAGAAACATTCTGATTCCAGTGATTAGTGTGCTTTAAACTTAGGACCTTCCCACGTGCCCCCCATAACACTACATGACTCATCTCGGTGAGATGGGGCCGGGGGGGAGAGGGGGGGGGATTGTTGTTGTTTTAAGATTCAGTACAGTGAGATCACCAGGTTTTTATAGGGAAGCAGCTAGTCTATAATCCAGTCAGTTTTTTTACTTTTCATTATGTTCTTTGGGAAGTGACACTTTACTACAGTGCAGTGTACTTCATACTGTGATTATCAGACTGCTTTTTAAAACTAAAAGACATCTTTTTTCTTTTTTTTTTTTTTTAATCTCAGTGTAATAGCATCTTGAGAGCAGGTAGCAGAGGCTTCTCTCACCCAAAAATACAAAATACTCTTTCATTTGAATGTTTACAAATATCTGAACATCTGAAATGGATTATATAACCATATGGGTCAAGATTTCATGATTTGAATGCCTTCATTTGGCTCAGAGGCTGTTCTTTTTTTGTCTTTAACACAAAATATTAGACGATAAATCATTGTCCTAGACATACTTTTTTTTTCTTTACATTTGGCTGCTCTTTTTTTTTCCCCCTTTTTTTTTGAATGTTAACAGGTTTATTTTCTGTGAAATTAAGACAGGGAGTTCTGTCTGAATTATTTTGATAAAGCAATAATCTCCTTTTGAAAGTTGGAGGAAAGCTCATTCATATCTTACGAATTCTTGTTTTATTTATAGGTGGCCTGTGGCTTGAATACAAGGTATATTTTTTTTCATGCTTTGTTAGTTCTGTAGTGTAATTTTAAAATTAAAAGCTAAGAAAATAGTTACTTTGGATATGGTCAGATACAGCGACTTAAAATAAAAATAGTATTTAGTAATTAAGACACTATAATGCTTTCAGGTTTTTGGATGCTCCATATTCTGAATTCTAGGAAATACGTCAAGAATTTTAGTGATGGGATTAGAGATAATCAGTCTTTTGAATTGGATCCCTGATAAAAACTGCATATAGGAATTCATTAATACATGCTGATTGGATATTTGTAGATATCTTACTTAAACTCAGGAACAGTGAAGCGTGCCTGGAGCTTTTACAGACATCTTTAAGTCTAAGAGTGTATATGGCGATTCCACAGTGTCTTCCTTTTTGTGTTTGCAGTGCACATACCCTGTATATTTATTTCTAAAAATTTTTAATTACATTTCTTAACACTTTTTAAGCAGAGTTTAAGAAAGAATATTGGAAATTGAGTTCTTTGAAATATGTTGTGAGTCAAACTAACATTAGCAATGCCCTCTGAAGAAAGAGTATAATTTAGATTGAGGTATAGTACACTAAGAAAAGTGGGGGGGGGTTAGTCTGTTTGCTAAACTACAGGCACTACTTCTTGCAACTTCCATTATGTATGAAACCTAATTCAAGTGAATCATTAAGTAGTAAGTTTTAAGAAAAACTGGGAAACTTGACATTTTATTGAAGACTTACTTTTTCTGATTTCTTCTCCCTTAGTGATTTCTTTTTAAAATATTTTTCTTTCTATCAGGCAGGTGTAATTTAGTTGTTGGCCTGTGAGCCTTAAGAAAAGTGTTTAAGTGTTTTTGGTTTTTTTCCTTTTCCAGAATGAAAACTCAGCTTGACCTGATGAATATAGCATCGAGCTATGAAAAACCACCAGAGTATACTCAAAAGAAGATGGATATCAAACCTGTGGTTAATGAAATCTTGGCTTTGAAGTTAATGCCCGTTAGCGTAGGCATTGTTAAAGGTAGGGAAGAGGGACTTACAGGACAAGACTCAGAAAGTTACTCTAGGAACGTGCAACTTGTGGAACTAATTGCTAATAAACAATCTGCATTGCAAAAGTATGCAAGTGATCAGAAAGCAACTGAGCAAATTGATGGATGATAAATTCATCAAGAGCTTTTAAATGCATTTTGTGAATGTGCTTTCTCTAGAAAGTCCCTAGGCTGTATTTTTGGAAGCTGGGGGAAGCATCATTAGAATTTTCCTATACAAGGAGTATCACCACCGTTGGAAGTGTGTTGCTGAACTAGATGGGTATTTGTTGCAGTGCAATATGGATGTTAACTATGCTCTGATTAAATGCTTTTACCTCATATGAGAAAACGTTATGTTTTATATTGGGGCAAGCATCTCCAGGCATTTAGAAAACTTCTTATGCAGGCCTCTTGCTTTATATCACAGAAGTTTTGACAAGTACTAGGGTCTCACTTAGGGCAATATACTTCTGTTCTTAATCGGAATCTCTGTTTAGATGCACAGGAACTGTTCAGTATTTTCCATACTTAATATGCTTGCCATCGGTATTCTTATATTCTTTTTAATAGATCTACCTTCTGGAGGAAATGACAACTCAACAAAAAATACTCTGCTTAAAAATAACATAAAGCAATGGCAGGACCAGAAGAATATACCCAACACATTTCTTGTAAGTTATTGACTATGGGGCTACAGCACTGTGCTATTTTGTTTATTTTGTTTTATCAAAATGAACTATAATGTCTGCTGCAAAACATTTTTCAGCCTGTATCAGGACAGGAGGAAGCCCTAACAGATGGTAGCAGGATCTGTACTCGCTTAATGTCAATATCAGAAATGTCAGCATTTCAAAACATGAGTCATGAGGTATGATTGAGCATCTGTTGTAAGTATGGCAAAGTTACTATTTGTTATGACACAACTTTCTACATAGCTTGTATAATCTTTTTTCACCTTTCTTAACAGAAAGGTATCCTTCTAATTCTAGAGTGTAAATCTGAATAGGTTATTAAAGCTGTCAGGATTTTACTTTTTTATTTTTTTCTTCAGAAAGCTGGAACTTAATCTTGCTACTAACTTCAGATCCTTTTTTTATGTTTTAGTGTGACTTTTTGAGTCAAATCTGTAGCTTTCTAATCCAAATAAGCTTCTCTATTGCCTGTTTGAAGAGGAAGTCATCTGTCTGTATTCTGTTTTCTGAAGATAGTAGAATTCACTCTTCTAAGACTACCTAAACTCCTGATAATTTGACAAGAAACTGAGTCCAGTCTCTCTTTTGTTTCATTTCCAATGATCTAGTTATACAACTAGATATTTTCACTTAATAGCAGTTCAATGTGGGTGGCTGAGTATTGTTCTGTACAGAATGATTCTAGTTACAGTTAGTGAAGCATGGCTGGCAGTGAATCACATAATGTATGTCCTGAGAATACCAATGGCAGATGACTGAATGAAAAAGTTGCTTAGGTCCTTTAAGTACAGAATTATTTTTCTTTTACTGTATTATTTTGGAGAACGTCTGTTTTCTATTCCCATTGAGAATGTAAGTTCTATAGTTGTTATATCTAGTTTAAAAAAAAAAAAAAAAAAAAACAAAACCCACCACTTAAATTGGTTTCAGTTGGTTATTTTTCGTGACAATTTGAGAATATGCCCCTTAATGTGTAAGCTAGTATTTTTAGCTATTTCTGGTTTTGGCTGTGACTTTAAATACAGTTTTCTATAGTCTCCTGTTTGAAAACCTACTTTGTCTTCAGGGTTCCTTGTGTATCTTGTTCAATTGTTTTTAAAGCATTTTTTCCACAATGACATATGTTCTGTTGCCTTCCAGCAGCAATACATCATAAATGCTGTAGAATGTACAAAACCTTTTCTTCAGTCTTAGGATTGTACGTGAGTTTTATAACCTCTGAATCCACAATGCCATTTTACTTAACAGGATTTTTTGCTGTAATTATAGGAGTTACGTTACAAATACTATATGGAACGTCAGAAGCTCACCAATGAGTTCAAGTCACAAACTTTACTTGCAAATAAAAAGTATAAATTTGTAACTGCTGAGGCTTTGAAGGATAGGTCCTCAGGAACTCCTTTTCTGTCTTCACCTACCAAAGCAAATAACACAGATAAAGTTAAAATGGGAACCCTGCAAAGAACAGATGGCTTTGAGAGAAGCTTTTCTGGAACCAGTAATCACAGCATCCCACCCACAAATGTGAACTTTTCTGAAACAAATGGTGACTTAAAATTATTTCAAGAGAGAAGTTCCCAGGAAGTAACCACTACAGCCTTATCAGAAAACTCTAAAGACTTGGTAGTTAAAGAAAAATTGCCAATGCAGGCATCGGCAGTTATTGTTTCCAATGAAATGGACACAAATACTAGCACTTCACCTGTCTTAAAACTAGCAGCATCAGTAGCTGTTACTGTTTCAAATTCAGAATTTCTAGATGCTTCTGCAGAGAGACTTTCTGCTTCACCTTTTGCTTTCAGTGCATGTAACAACTCATTACCCAGATTTATTAAAGATGCAGGTACATCTTCCTTTAAAAAGAAAGACAGGAAATATGTTTTCCCTCAGTTTTATCTGGGAAAATGTGATAGTGCAGATAAAACCGATAATGAGGATGAAAGCAAACTTAGAAAACATAGTCCTGTAACCAAAACCACAGTTTCTGATGCTTCAACCAGTCCTAATTTAGACTCAGCAGAAAGTGAGAAGCCAGATTTTTCATTTCCCTTTGGCAATTCAGAAAGAGATTGTTTTGCAGGATTGGGAGTCAGCAATTCATTTAAGGCTTTACCATTATCCTCACTTTTTAGCCAATCCGAGAAGCCATCTGACAAAAATACGTCATCTCACATGACAGGACAAACACTTTGTGCAAAGGAAAATGCAGAATATGGTACGGAGAAGCCATCTGTCTCATGGGAACAAAAAGCTAATACCTCAGAATCCCTCACAACTGTAGCTTGCAGTACTTCAGAAACCAACACTGCAGCTGCAGTGAATGATGTCTCCAAGTCCCCCCTTCTCCCCAGTAATTGCGTATTTTCTTTCAAAAATAACTGTGTTCAGTGGCCTTCACCAGTATTTTCATTTGAAAGTATTGTCAGAAATACCTCTGATTCACTGACTTCTTCCTTGTTTTTGTCTGGAAACTGTACTGAAAAAACGGAAAGAGAGACAATGAAATCTCCTGACAAAATTACTCTAAATCTAGGGAAGACTGTATCTTCAGAGTGTGCAGAGCCTGCTTCTAGACATAGTCATCCAAAATGGGAAGATTTATTCCTTCCTGTGAACTCATCTAAGAAAACCGAAAGCGCAGAAATGCTTGCTGATAGTAATTCTTCTTGCAGTCAGCCTACATGTTCATTTGTCCTTCCTGTTAAATACGAGAATGCATCTTCTACTCAACTTACTATTATAGCAACAAAACCAGAAACAAAGGTAAAAGATGAAGAAAGTGAAACTGCTGAAAACAACTCTTCCTGTCCTCGGAGGGAAGATGTGCCGGAGTCTGTACTGCTTCAGAATGCAGCTTGTTCTGTTCCTGGCACATGCAATGATCCATCTTTAGGAGGTTCTGTGCTTACGGTAAATGAGCCAGAAGGAATGCCAAGTGACAGCGATTCTGATACTGAAGAGCTAAGTCAAACATCCATCTCTACTGATACCAGCAGTGCATCAGAATATTTTTCTGTTGCCGAAGACAAGATGTCTAGTACAAGAAAACTGGAGACGTGAAGAGAGTGAAATGGAAGATAACTATACTTTAAATAAGCTGGAATGAAATAAATGCTACTTAACACATGGAAAAAGTGGGGATACCTGTGATTTTACAGCAGTTGTTCTTCCCGATTCTTGCCAATTTGAGGTATCTCTGTGTTAGAAATGTAACTGCTTATTAGCAAGTACAATGTACTAAAGTGATTTTTTTTTTTTATACTACAAACCCAAACTGAACAAACAACCAAAAATCTTTTGTACCGTTAAAGACTTAAGTATGACCGTGTATGCTGTATCTTGAAGAAGGCAGACCTTCCAAGAAGTGCCACTGGGGTATGCGTGGGTGGTGGGGGACTGAGGTGTCTCAGAAATCAGGTTCAGTGAAGCCTTGGCAGAGGAAGCACTATATTGCTGTTTCGGTACAGCAGCACTTGCATTAGGGTTAGATCGGTAACGAGAGCACAGACAATAGCCTTCACCTCATAGGCAGGGAGGGAGCAGAGCCATGGGGAAAATCAGGGATGTGGAAGGGTGTTACTGAAAATTGTTTTGTGCATCTCCCTTTGGCTGTTTTCTTTTTCTACAATGTATTTTATGTATATTGAAGGTGCAACTTCTAGTATGGTTTCAGTAATTTCTCTTACACTTTTGAAATTGAGACATCACATCAGTGTTCTTGTTGTACATTGCAGAAGGGTATCAGCTACGCTTCTGAAATGCTGTCTTTATGAAAAATAACTGTCACAATTAATTTTCAGTTCCTTTTGGCACCAGTTTGGGAATCAGTGGACAGATAATAATTTGCTGTTTTGATGAAAGCATTAGGAGAATCTAGCTTTTCAAACACAAAAATCTTCTTCTACAGTTTGTGTAATGACAGGTAAAAAGAAAAACGGCACTTCTCACTATAAGTATTAATGATCCAGAACTCATTGAATTGTTAGTCTGTGAAATACGATAAAAAGTGAGGATAAAAATACCATCTTTTCTGATTTATTAACCATTTCTTGCATGTAAGAGATAATTGTGCTTTAGCTGTTAGAATACACCGATGGTAGTACTATTTCATTTAGTGTTCACTCTGCTGGTGCCAGATTTTAAATAAATTAATCCCATATTAGGTAGACACGTCAACTGGTAAGTATTAGATCAGAATGTTTAATATCCCTTCAGAATTTTTCACTGGCAACTAGATAGTAATCTTAAAAAAAAAAAAAAAGATTAATCCAAATTTTCTTTTTAACTTCGTAAGTGAAATATTACTTAAATTTAAATCTCTGCAAAGCTTACCAATATACTTACTGTGACAGAATATTTAAAAATACTATTATTGGTTTAGGAAACATCAACCTAATTTTAATTTCATTTGTGTTAAATTCTTGGCCTCTGTTTTTCTGTGGCAGTGCATTCATATATTAAATGTGCTGAAAAGTAGACTCTAGAATTTATAAAACTTATTAATCTTCCCTTTGCATCTGCATCATAATAAGGAAGGCAGTGAAAATTCTCCTTATTGTTAGTTTTGTAGTTATGTTCTCATCTCTTAAGTCTTACTGTTTTTCAGTTTTCTAAGAATTGTTCTGCTTTTATCTCTAGACATTCTTGTCACGTTCTTCTCCACATGTAGGGGAGAAGTGTTAAAAAGGTATTAAGTTAAATTGCTGGAAGACGAAGGCTGAGCGTGATGATAATGGGAGAAAGCGTCATGGATGGAGGTTGATCTCACTATAATGATAATGAGAGAAATGGAACAATTTTAGAGAGATAAGGTATCTATAAAACTTGTTGCCAGAAGGTTGTAGAAAATGTATGGTTTCTGCTACAGTGAGTAAAAAAAAATCCTAATGAGCTTGGGTTATTCAGAAACCCTTCTGAATTTCTTAAAATTGTTTGGTTTTGACGTATCTTCTGTTCATTTCTATTAGTGTTTCATAAGAGTTTGATAAAGTTAAACTTTAAAGGAAATACTTTGTCTTCTAGTGGAAAGACACCTTTATAAAATCATAAACAGACCATGATACACTTTTTTTTTCAAAGCAGAAATTGTTGGTGTGTGGGTTCAGTACAGTCCTTTTGAAGCATGGCAAGTTGTTGTCTAAGTGCATTATAGCTCAGCACTAAGGTTTTACAGGGGACATATATGTTAAGCAGGATGTTTTATTTGCAATAGGTCACAGTAAAATTAAGTCCACCCAGATAGTAAATCAGTAGAATTATCGATTTTTCTGATATTGTCTCAAGTTGATTCCTTGGTCATTTTGACTTAATCACATGGTCATCTTTCACTATTGACTCCTTACTAAAAGCCATTCATTACAGGAGTGAGGTGCTTTTTGTATATGTTATTAAAAGCGAAATGTTTACTGCTTTTACTAATGCTTTAAGAGACATTACAGTCTGCGGCATATAAAATTATTACCCTGTGATAGACCTAATAAGTTTGGTTTTCACCCAGGATTTCATGCTTACTCATCAAACAACTGAGAACACATTAGGACCAATTTCTGACTTTATTCCCTGGTCAATTAATTGTGTCTCAGCTAAAAAGATTACTCCATTTGTATCAGGAAACACAAATATGGAAAGGTCTAAATAAGGTCACTTCTACCCTAGTTGAGGAACAGTTGTGCAAGACTTACCTACGTGTCGCATGACTTGCAGACAGTAAAGAATTATTTGAGTAAATTTTATTGTTGAAACGGAGTTAAAGCAGTCTTTTCTACCACTGTGTTCCATTTCTGTTATAATTTTGTCTCACACATTAAAAAAATGGAAGGAGAAAAGAGTTTGTCAGTTGATGGTACTCAGCAGCACAACCTGACTACATACAGGTTTTCCCCCCAGTATCTCTTAGCAATGTTACATGCGGTTAATTGCTGCCTTGAAGAGACTTCAAGTCAAAGGCTTCATCAGTGATTGTTTGATGAACACCAGAGCTAATTTGAAGAAATGGGATTCTGAATTGTCCTTAATGCACATTTTGCTTATTATTAAGAGAGTAACTTCCATTGCTATCTTGGTCGTCATTATAAGATTGTGTGTGACAATGAGGGCTCTTGTCAAAGCCTAATTTTCCTATCTAACATTAGTAATGTGTGCGTATATTTTTTCAGACTAAGAATAGACTTAAATGTGGTGTTAAACTGAAGAATTTTTGGGAATAGTATGAAGATACTGCTGAAAACTTTGCTCTTTCCAGCAAAACCCCTAAGAAAATAGTTAGGAAACGTACTTTACTAAACTCAATAATTTATCTTGCAAGGGACTTTTTGACAAGTATGCTAGAGGTGTCCTGGATCCTTCTGACTCTTAAGGATACAAGAGGTGAAAAATGAAGCAATTCTCCACATGGTTGGAACATTTTATTAATGAAACTTCATTGTATTGATACAAAACCCTCTTTATACTTAAAATTTTGTAGACTAAAATTGCAGACCGGTTTAAAAGGTTTTATAATGGTTCATGAAGGTACTACTACATAACTTAATAGAAACCTTGGAAAATAATTAGACCAATGTATTTGATTACAATTGCCACAGTAATCGCTGAACATCCTTCACAAATGGGCTAAAAGTTTCCAATGCTGTCCATCTGAGAGGCTAATCTCACCAGCTGTCAGAACTGTGGCATTTGTTCAGTATATTTCTGAGAGCTGTCTTAACATATATATCACTGTCTGGGGAAAAAAAAATTGCAATTCAAAGAAAAGTGCAATTGCCTAGTTTTATAATCTGTTAGAAACAGTTATTTAGCTGATATTGGAGCTGCTAAAATGTCCATGTCTAAAGGTTGATTTTCTAAAGTAAGCTTTGTATTACTAATACTGGCTATTACTAAAGCTTTATTATGAAACACATTTGGTAACTCAGACCTAGTCACTTCCTAACTTAGAAGGCTGCTGATCTGTGTCGTAAGAGTATTATGTACTGCTGGTTTGTTTTGTGTTTTTTTGGTTTTTTTTTCCTTCAGGTAGCAGACTTCAGTTTCTCTGCATAGATTTCACCCAGTTGTTGAAATGCCAGTAGAACGTTATCGTTTGGATCATCACACAGTTCACTCAGTGAAGTTCTGTTTAAAAAAAATAAAAAAAGCATTGTTTCATTTTAAGTTGCTTTCAAGGTGAATTAATTAATTATTAATTAAATATACAATATTTTTTTAAAATTAAAAAGCACAAGTTTATCATACCCAATAGACTTAATGAGGAGTGAAAAATCCTTGAGTAAGTAGTAAGCATCTCCTTCATTTAACCTGAAGACAGAAAAAAAATTCAAATGGATATACACTATAACATACTGTTTCACATTTAATAAACCCTGCCATTTAGTTTGGGTAGGTAAGGATGCAGAGAGCATAATAATAATAATGCTATAGAGATACATGTTTCTATAACTATACTAAACATAAAGATTCATGAGTAATATTTGGAAAGATAAGGTAATTTATTAATATTATCTTGGGAACATGGTTTCAACTGTTTGAATAACTAACCTGTCACAAGCTAAACTGGAACACAACTTCAGACAAAACTACTACTTTCTACAGATGATGAAGACCCTATATTTTGCAAAAAGGACCACTGGTTACTGAAAAGCAACTTAATAAGCTCAGCTCCTAGTAATCAAGAATACCACATTTAAAAAAAAAAATTACAGTCAGTATTGTGTTAGGAATAATAGAATTATGGAATAGTTTGGGCTGGAAGGGACCTTTAAAGATCATCTGGTCCAAACCCCCTTGCCATGGGCAGGGACACTTCACTAGCCCAGCTTGATAAAATCAAAGAATGTGTTTCTATATTTCCTCATCTCTTGATAATGTGGCATCAGTGTCAAACTCTGCTATTGTAACTACAACAGTGCATGGAACGTGTATTCTGACTGTTCTTATCAGAATCTTCTTTGAAGAGCTTACAAAAAAGCAGATAGTATATGATTCAAACAGCAGCCTCAGGGAGCAGAGTGCAATGGTATTTTGTTACTCATAAATATAAGTTCCTGGCTATGAGCATGAAGGCAAAATAAAGATACTGATAGAGTAGTTGGGAGAGGGAGCTTGTGGTTGAGCTTTTTTGAGCTGAGGTTGGGAATAAAACAGATATGTGAATGCTTCCATTAAGAACTGCAAGCCAAAAGTTTTATGGAAGAGAAGGATTTAATGAACAGGTTACAGAAGGCTGGTGAGATTCAAAGGAGAAAGTGATAATGATGAAAATAACAAGACATCACATTTAGCAGGTGCAGCTCGAAAAGACTGAAGAGGACAACAGGGTGGTAAATGGTAAGAGCAAAAGAAAGAAAATCTCATATTTAGCTTCTGAGAAGAAGGAACAGAAGACATGCAGTTTATAAGCTGCTAAATTAGGAAGGCAAAAGTGTCTCAAAGGCAATGTGTTTGGAGCTCTATCAAGTGTAAGAGCTTGACAGGCTCTTCAGAGGTTTTTTTTTTATTTAATCGAGGTTTATTTTCACAATCAGGAATGTCTGAAATGAGGCAGCCTAACACACTCACAGTTGTCTAGAAGATAGTAACATAGTAGCAAAGAGATGTCAAAAGCTTGGCAAATAATAAAAACAGATTAAAGGAGGAATTTATGATCAGTGTTAAAAGAAACAGGCAGGAGAGTGTAAAAGAAAAGATTAAAACTCCTGTTTTGGAAAAGCTAGAGCATAAGTGGTCCAGGAGGAAAGAAGAAAGGAAGACTGCATGTACCACAAGTTTAAACATGAAAATATGATGAGAAACAGCAGGGGGCAACCAGCTTGTGCATGGAGTTTTTGGTGGGTGGTTGGGTTTTTTTCCTTTAAAGAGAGAAGAGGGCATGATTGAGTTATCAGGACAAGTTGCTAAGTGCTTAGAAAAGATTAGGAAAAGGGGAATTATTGAAGCAATAGTGATACAAATACTGCATTACTGGCAAAATTTTGCTTTGCTACTGTAAAAGTCAGGTTTCTATGATGACAGTCTTCCTGTACCAGAAAAGAGTTTGTTTTGGATGCAGCAAGCAACCAGAGGTAGTTTGAGCTCACGGCACTGTTTGGTCATAATAACCTGCGTTACTGAAGTCAAGCCTTCCCATTTATGATACTGTTTTGAATACCCAGCTAATACTTTACAGCCATTGCCATTGCACTTTAATATAGTATATGTTTTATTCTCACTAAAACATTCAATTAAGCTCTGTAATCATAATTAACAGCTATTCCATCCCTAAGTTCTGGAGGGAGAAGGCTTTAAAAACAAAATTATGTACTTCTGTACCATGTTGTAAACAATGCTGCTCTTTAACCATATTTAAAATGGTAGTACATACCAGTTATCAGTTGTCAATGCAGTCAAAGAACCATGCTTATAAAAGTCCAGTGCATATGCATTGAGTGGCTGCCTCCTTCCTTGATTATCATACTTGTTGAAATAAAGCAGGGGGCAGTTTGTGACATTAAGTCCAAGGGAACGTAAGACGGCCTGAAAAAAAACAGAATTATCTGCTGAATAGCTATTGTGTTTTTGTTTATGTGCCTGTTTCTTCAAACCTATACCTTTAGACCCACAGCTGGAAAGTTCCACACTTCTTGTCCTAGACCACTCCAAAAATCTGCACAAGTACATGTAGGCTGTAGACAAAGGAGGGAGTTTGTTAGTAAAGTGACTTACACTGCAGTGCAGCTCTGGGACATTCTGAATAGTCTAAAGTTTGACTAGGCCACTGGATTTCTCTTGAGTTTTAGATGAGGATTTTTCCATATGCATAGGTCACATATTGAGACACTTTAACTGATGCTTTGAATGTATTAACCTTAAGCATGGAACATTTTAGGGTGAATTTCAAAATCCCCAGTTGTAGGAATTCAATTTTTTCTATTAGAGAATTATGAGTTGTGTGGTAATTCCCTAACATTCCTACAAAGCCCATGTAGAAGACCACAGGAAAATGCAAGCTGAGAGTAAACATGTTGATGTATATTACAATTCAGCTAATTCACATGCTATCTAACATGATCACTGAAATCCATTTGAGAAGCAAATGATCAATGCAATAATGTATCCTTTTACTAGGATCCTTGAGACTACAGTGTGATTGATTTTTTTTTTTTTTTTTTTTTTAAAAAAAACTGATGTGGAGAAAACAAACTGGGGATATGGTTTGAATCTGAAATTTTAGAGTCATTTACTTGTCTCAGCATCAGGACAAACAGATGCCTTGCAAGAAAGCAAACAATTTACAGATTTTTTTCCTACATCCATCTATTCTGTGTTTCTTGCACTGTGATAATGTGGTGCTACTTGGTGCTGGTGGGGTTTTTTTGAGACCTTTCAAATTCTTTCTTTGAAAGAGTGACACTTGAGCACAGTGCCATCATATTACAGATAGGCAAGAAGAGTGTAATAAAAAAATATTTTTATTGAACTGTAATAAAATTCTGCCCCCATAAGAAAAACTTACTTTATTAATGATCTCCCCATGAAACAGATTGTTATCAACCACTCCAGATAAACATGCAAAAGGTGAGATGGCAGATATGCTTTTGGTGTTGTCCATCAAATAAGATGCTAGTTCAGAGCTATGCCAATTCTTAGATGTAAAATCTAGGCAAGAAGTTTCAAATACAACATAAGCTATGCAGACACAAGCTCCCTTTCAGCAATCTATTTTAAAAGCAAGAAATTTGCAGTTGAGTAGATCATGATAGGAAATAGAATTAATCTTCTAAACTTAAATCCTCCTTGATACAGGTTTGTTTGTTTTGTTCATAAGAACCTGTATGCAATTGATTATAGTATATAAGAAAGAGCTTTCTAGTGGTGAGAATAATTGCATCTCAATTCCCTCCTTCGCATCTTAAGCCTTTCTTTTTGACTCAGCTGTAGCCAAAATTGCTAACAGCATAGAGCTCTGCCAAAACCAAAGGGAATGTTACTATTAGGAGACTTATTTTACCTCCATCTTTTATTCTGTCGTATGTTGAAGAAAAACATTTTTTTTCAACCTGTACTCACAGGTCTTAATAGCTAGACATCTAATAATCATTATTCCTATCCTCTGAACTCCCAGCCAACATTTTTCTTGAAGTGGGGAGCTCTAAAGAATGAAATTTTAACTGAGACCTTGTTAGGGCTTAAGTACATGTAGGTTGCCACATACAAGCACTCTGCTTTACGCAGCCCAGCATAGATTTTTGGTTTTACAACAGCATGGAGTTTCACTTGGCTTATGGTCTTCCAGTAACTTCAATCACTGTCTGTAGAAGACCTGTCTAGTTGTTTCTGAATGTATTTGTACTTTTGATTTTCCTTTTCTAAATAGAAACTTACTCTTTCTTTTCACATTGTCAATGATACTTTCAATCGTTATGCTGCAAACTTTTCTGCTTTGTGTTACAGTAAGTGTGCTGTAGTTACAGTGTTCATGGCATTCATAAAACAATCTGAGCAGTCTGACGTATTTTTTTTGCAGCAAGTTATGGTAAGTACATTCAAAAGTCTCTACCACCTCTTGAACAGGACATGGTTTGATCTTGTATTTCTTTTTCTGTAAATCTAATGGAAAGTGTTTCTTTCAAAGTGAAACAGCTTCAGCAAAATGGGGAGAATGCAATCATATTACACCTTCTATTTAAACAAAAAATGTTACCATTCAAGTAGAATAGGAATTCAATTTCCACAGCTCACATCCTGGGTAAAAGTAGTATTAATAACACTAATATATATATATATATATATAATATATACCCTGAAAATGCAAGGCAGCCCATGCTTTGCTTTTCTAATTTGGAATTCCATCATTTTGTGATTTACAGCTCTTCATGTCTGACATTTTTCAGGTAACACATCAAGGTGTGGGGTCCCTCCACTGTTAAAATAAGCAATCTTAAACTGAATAGGAAAAAATAGGATTTCACTATAGTGTTGCTAATATTATATCATTATGTACTTTCCAGTGCTCTGTACTGGAAATGGAAAACTGCCGTTTAACATCTCAAGCCATACGTAGTATTCAAGCTTGTTTTGCATTGACCTTATCTGTTTGTCTCCCCCACTGCCTCACCTTTGTATTGACATCCACTCTATACAAAACTTGCTAGGATCCAGGTATCCCCATACTTGAAACTCAAAGTAGATGATAAGATATGGTAGCTTCTAAGGTGATTTGGGCTTTCTTTTTTTTTTTTTTTCTCATTTGTACACAGCAGAGACTAAGAAAAAAATCACTGTACCAGTGCAGGAAAAAAGGATGAATAAATACAGTTATGTGCTATAATTAAAGTGCTTCCTTACTGCAAAAATAGTATTTTTGAAGGCATGTTATTTTTAGAAGAGCTAGGCGATGGGGTAGTGGTATATTACATTGTTTTTATCTCTCTCTTTGAGGAAGAAACATGACATTATGTAGTAGTTAAATATTTTTCACCCAATCCATATTGCTTGGTAATTTTATAGTCATGCCTTTTCATATTGCTTTGATTATTGGACATCATTTATCGGCTTAAGTAACTTAGTTGATTTAACAAATGGTGCAATGTTTTCTTCCTTCAATCTTAAGGCTGTTCAGATGTTGAAAATCTAACCTTTGTAAGACTCTGAAAGCACTTCAAGTATCACAGGCATTTGAGGATCTGCAAATGCATTGATGATTGGATAAAAGGGCTTTAATTCAATAATTACATTTAATATATTTTTCCTTTTATAAAAAAGTCCCTTGGATTTTTATTTCCTCTACAAAATAATAAAAGAATAGCAACTAAAATGATCCCTTTCCTGTACAAAACTTCTACCATATACAATACAATCTATAATGGTTGTAAACCAAAAGTGAAATAGAAATGGTATCTCTTTATTAGCATGTCTGAAATCACCATTCTTTTCTTTACAAAATAAGAAAAAACTTTTCTAATAAAATCAATTTCATAAATTATGAATATGCATTAATTTTCCACATCCTACCTGTCCTTGACAGTGGAAGCCTGTATTCTTGTTCCATATCTGCCAGTTTTGCAGCTGTCAGAAGAAAATGAGCAAAATTTTCCTCTACTTTGGTGTTGTACTCTTTTACAGCATCTGCAAAGTCTTTTGGCAGATCTTCTAGAAAGACCTGAAATAACATGCGGTTTACTGCTTAATTCAGGTAATTTCTCCAAAAGTTTCAGTTCTACATTGGTGCATACATAAAGTATTAGTACACACACAGCATGTTAGTAGAAAGAAGAGTACAGCTCCAAACTTTACCCAACTTGTCAGACTGCCTGACCATCTAGAATTAATGGATCTTAAAGATGAACATGAATTTCATGCAAAAAAAGGCATGGAAGATAAACAGTAAGAATAAAATTCATAGATTTTTAGTCACAGACTCTTGGCAAGCAACTCTATTAATGATGTTTCAGCTAGCTAAAAAGTGACTTTTGAAGGGCTGCCTTTCCCAGATCCTGTTTTGCTATCTTGATGTTCAGCTGGTTCCCTACCAACATGACAGACTGATGCTTTGCTGCCACCAGCCACAGCAGTCTTGTAATCCCTCCTACACAACTAGCCACTTTTCAGACATAAATATTTTTCCTCTTGGAATGCTTGCTGGAAACTGGCCACATAAGCATCTTCATCTGGAATAAGTTTTCTTTGTTGTTCCAGCCATAGCTGTGTACTCTGAAATTTTAAGACTTTGCATAGAAGAGCTAACAGGAGCACGTTACAAATGTTTCACTTTCTGCCTGTACCCATGGTGGGTTAACTTTGTGCATAACTAATGTTAATGCTCATCCTACTAATATTGTCCTATTTCTGGAAAACTCCCTAAGCCTACAGTGTCATGTACCCCAGAACACACTGGTGTCCTGGGTCATTGGTATGTGTCACAAAAAGCTACAGCTCCTTAGATGGAGACAAAATTCTAGCAAAGTGAGGAGAAGAAAGAAAATTGCCATTTGGGGAAGAGATACTTCAGTTGTATTGTATAAAGGAATCCTGTGTCATTTATACTTTTACATTTTGCAATATCATGAGAACAATTGCATAATCATCTGTCATCACTAAAACATACGTGAATAATCTGGTACTTTTCATTTAACTTGACAGTCACTTGCTGCTTCTGTGGTTAAATCAAGGGTTCCAGTAAGTGCTTTTTTCATTATTCTAGCTACTTGTATTGCACATAGGTGGCAAGGTGTTTGCAGGGGGCAGGTACGCGGTTCAGGGCTGTCTGCTGTGACAAGAAACCACGGGCTGCCCCATGACAGACACAGCCTCCTTAAGTGCCTTTGCCTTAACTGCACTACCTACTGTTTATTTTACATAATTCCCTCAACTTGCCAGGATTGCTTTAATTTCTCAGAAGCATTTGCAGCTTTTGCTGCTCTGGCAAAATTTATTCTGGCCTTGGAGACATCACTGAAAGTATTTAGTTCCCTGCGGAACTGGGCTTCAAACCTTCTTCCACTAGCACGAGGGACCAGTTACAGCTGCTTTGAAGTATGCCTTCTCAACTGCTTCCACACCCATTTACAGCCGAGGGACAGCCAGTCTAACTGATGAAAGGAAACAAGTTCATTGAAGTGGTACACAATATAAGTTACAGTAAAGACCAGTGCTTTCTCTACCTTTGACTGGCAAAATGTGTGTTTATATTTCATTGAGCAGGCTGGAAGATGTTTTCTCCCAAATAGGTTTGCTAGAATAAGCACTAGCTTTTCCAGGACATCTTCTGAAAAAACAGTTGAGCCTATGTCAAAACAGAAATTACTTGGGTTAAATAAGAAAGTGTAAATAAGTAATTTTTTTTTTTTCTTAAAATAAACAACTCCTATTCAGGAGTTTCCTTCCCAGCTGCCATTGTCATGACAGAGGTTATGGAAAACGATGTTGGATAAAGATCAACTCATTACATACAAAAAACTCTGATAGATAGTTAAGCAACTGATACATACAAATTAATACTGTATTCTTACATATTCACATACCGCAGCATATCTCAGGGCTCAGCATGGATTTTACTCATGTGATGAGACATGAGTAGTACGTCATTTTTTAAATTTGTTAAGATGGATGACCACTCTGAATATCATTTGCTACATGGCATTCAAATCTTGCTCTGGAGTGAAAATTATTAATTTTTCTATGTATAGCTTTTTTTTTTATGCCTCATTAGAATGTTTCACAAACAGTAAATTAGGTTCATGACACTAGCATTGCCAGATGTGTGCCTTGGCTTTCTGAGAGAGAAATATAAACATGTGCAGACTGTGTAGAGGCAGAGGCCAAGGATATGAGGATGAAGGCTAGGCAAGCAAAAGGTGACAGCAGCAAAAAGGCACCCAGAACATTTCAGAACCATTGGGGTTACAGAGCCTGCCATAGATTGCAATTAAGATGCTTGGAGTATTATTTACCTTTAATTGGCTGGCACAATTTGTGGAATAAACCTTTCACAAGAAAGCTCACTAAAACAAAATTTGAAGGTTCGTGATAGTATAAGTGTGTGACAAGTCCAGCAAATCCCATGGGGTTACCTTCTTGCTCCAAGTAGCCCTATTTAATTTAAAGGCAAAAAAAAGCTTAGTTGTGAAAGATGAACTTGGATATGACAAAAATATAAAACGGTTGCATTCAGAACAATAGTCATTCAACCTAATGCATAGGTACCTATTGAGATCATTCAATTTCCATTGGAAGGCAAAATTTGTCCTTACTGAAAAAAAAGTCACCAACTACTTGAGTACTTCCATGAAAGAACTTCATCTCCCTGTGCAAAGCATAGTTTTAGCACTGATTTAGATCATGTTGCCAATGAAAAGTGCATACAGGCACCAAAGTAAGATCTGATGCATCTTTCACTAAAAAAAAAAACTATTAACCCAAATGTTCGATGGGATAAAAGCACAGCAAGCAGTGATCTGTCAAATATGTTGCTGCAAGATGTCTGGGTGCTAGAAGCTTATATAGTTTCAAAAAAAACAACAGGTCAAACTCATGGAACGAAGCTCCATGAAAGGCTATAAATGCCAGGACACCTCTCCTGTCAGAGATCACACTGCACCACGCCCATTAAGAAGTAGGGAGTATGCAGAGAATAATCATTATATGGTTGCCCCTGCTTTTTTTTTTTTTAATATATTTCCCTGGGAAAATTATTGGAGACAGGATACTAGGTATGTGGGTCAGGTTTTGTCCAATTCTTACGTCAGCTGTAACTTTTTGGAAATGTTACTAATCTCTCTTGTACACCGACTAGATTCTCTTCAGTAGGAATATTAGACTCTTGGTCTCACATACAAGGGACACCCAGCAGAGGAGGCAGAAATGTTGGTTAGGGCTCCTACTGGGAGTAGGACTGGGAAATCTGGGTACAGATGATTTGTTAATGTAATCCCATTATTGCTGCCTCTTACTGCCTGTAGTTCTGGGATGTAAGCCAAATTGGAGTACTGCGTAAAATTTTTCCAAAATGGTACTCATCAAATTGAAACTATTACTATGGAAATATACACCACTGATTTTTAGTCTTCCCCAAGACCTACTTCCTAAATTTTTGTTAATGATATAATTTCTCCCAGCATTTTGGAAATCATGTCATCCTTAGTATGTTTTAAAACCCTATCATTTCATGTGCGTGCATCTTCATATACGATATAAATGCACAACTCACTTTCCTAATCAATTTGTAATCATATAAACAGTATCATAAGATTTTCCATATTGAATTTATTCCATAAGTAGCTCAAAATTAACCTCAAACTTAAAGCACTCTAATTTTACCTGTTTCCTTAAATTTCTTTCTAACAGAAAGAAATAGCCTGTTGCTATGGAATATAAAATATATGGTTCTTTAAATGAAAGCATACTAACAAAAACAAATGAGAATTTGTAGATTTAAGAACTACCCTTTATGAGAATAAGTTAAAACCTACCTCTTTGATAAGAAATTGCAAGGAAAACATAAAATAAATTTTTAATATTTCAGCATATCTTTCTTTTCTGAATGACATCAGTGAGTGCTTCAACACTGACAATGCCTGGTTAAACCAAACAAACAAAAAAAGACAAAATCAGAAATCCAAGGGAATGTTGATATTGTAAGAAGCAAAGAAATTCTATATCCAGTTTTAATGCTTTGTTTCATCAATTGTTTTTCATGGTAAAAATGCTGGTTGGGAATTATGTTGTATTTTTATTTAAATTGAATACCTAACTCCTGGAAATGCTTGTGAAAAAGTCTGTCTGATGTGTGTGCATTTTTTAAATTTATGTTGAGGTTTGTAAAGTTAATTACATGAAATTCATATAGAGATCTACAAGACAAGGATTTAAATATCATTAAACTAAAACCAGGAAGTTTTGAAATTACTCTTTACACTTTAACAAGATTTTAGTATCTTAGTATTTAACACAGAAGTTTACCAATTTACTTTGTTATCTTAAGACACATGTATGAATTCATTCAGTGAGTCCTTGAAAATAAATGTCTATATGCTGGAGTGGATGTAAAAACAAATCATCTGGAAGTAAGAGTTCCTTAATAATTACAAGAGGAGATCTCTGACCAATTTGTAATCATGGTCATGGGTTGTTTACTTAAATCACTGCATTAAATGCAAGAATAAGAATTCTTGATTCCAGAGAATTAGTATGCAGATTGCATAGAACAGTAGTCAGTAAAAATACCTTCCTGATAGTAGCATTCTTTCTGATGATAGTATTTGTTGCAAAGAATAAGTGCATGAAAATGGACAGTAGAATACTGTGGAGAAGATGGCACAGGTACTAGAAGCAGTATGCAGTTTCATTTGGAGGCAGATTGCTTACTTCTGAAGCGCATAACTTTCTGCTCATGTTAAGAAGACATAATTTAATTAAATTGCTATTGCAAAAAAAATATTAAACCTTTGCTCGGGCATCTGCTTTGTCATCAGCCTTCGCAGCCAACAGCATGAGTCTCAATATTAAGGTAATAGTCAGAGGAAACTGGCCTTTCAACTGAGGTACATTGGATTTGATAAGTCTTTCAACTTTGGGCAGTGGGATATCATAGAAGAACACGTTTCCAATCATATCTTGTCCCCGTCTTCCAGCACGTCCTGACATCTAAGAATAAAATATTTAATAATTATATCATTAAAACAATAACATTATTAATTTTTAAGTAAAATATACTTACGTTGCATACACTGGTACCATCTATACAGTCTTAATAGGTGGAGAATTATTAAAATAATGTTTGCAAAATATATTGTACCTCAAATATAGCTGGTTTACAAACATTGTGGATATATGTACTTTTTAAAATATGAACTTCCAAATTTGATAGAAGACCTAAACATTGGCCAGGGTACTTACATTCTCTCACATGTTTTTTAACATTTATATTTCTTCAAGGTAAGTTTTAGCTTAATTTATACCCATACACCAGCTTTGTTTTCAATTCACATTTAGCTCTGAATTATTTCTAGGTAGATTTGGAGCAGAGGTAGTCTCAGTATGAATAAAGAGCAGAGAATATGAATAAGGAGTAGAGAGAAGCTGCCTAAGTGTGCATTCTCTTGCTTGGATCACCTGTTCTTGGTCAGGGCCATTGTAGGGACTTGGCCCTTGTACCAGATGACGAAGCGGGAGTCATATCAGTTATGCACAGCAGAAGGGAGATGCACGTAGGTCTGGCTACTGCACAGATCCACTCACACTCTGACACCTGATAGCTACCTGCCAGGTGATACCATCAGCTGTATCTGGCCTATATGGCCTTTAATCTATTGAGCAATTGTAACACTTTCATTGCTGAAACAGGTCTTTTGACCACATACGTTATTTGTGGGCTGGTAGTTCTGAAACATTAGTAAAAATCACTTTAGCTAAAACTATTATTGTCACCAAAATGAACAACTAAACCCCAGAACATGCCCAGAAGTATATGTAAAAGAAAAAACATTTTTCTGAATTTGTGTATGATGACAGCCACATGCGTACCGTTCTCATAGTAAGAAGTAGGTGTTCTATTTCCATACCTGTCTGTAATGTAGGGCATCTAAAAAGACAGAATCTTCAGCAAAGACAACAGATTTACATGGCATGTTGATTCCTAGAGCAAGTGTTGAAGTAGCTGTGACTACCTATAAAATATCAAACATGAGTATATCTATTAGAAATGGTAATATCCAGTTTAAAAAAAACCACCTGTAATACCCAACTTAAATCAACAGGAATGTTACTATCATTTTTCATATAGCTAAACTTTAATCTGATTAATTTAACAGAGCTATGAACATACATGAATTTCACTCCTTAGTGTAGTTCATGTAGATATTACATACGCATATTAAACTTTTGTATCCTCCAAGTTTATACTGCTATGTAACAAATTGAAATAATATTGAAATTGAACACAAATTGAAATATTCCGTGAAGAGGGTACAAAATATCATAATCCTATAGAGGTCATTTAACTAAAAAACATTCAGTTGGCTGTTGCAGAAAAAGACAATAAAAAATGTTTCTATAAATACATTAGCAACAAAAGGAAGGCTAAGGGGAACCATAGTGACCAAGGCTGAGGAAAAGGCTGAGATATGTAATGCCTTCTTTGCCTCGGTCTTTAATAGTAAGACCAGTTGTTCTCCAGGTACCCAGCACTTTGAGCTGGATGACAGGGAGCAGAATGAAGCCCCGCTAATCCAAGGGAAAATAGTGAGGGACCTGCTACACCACTTACACATACACAAGTCTATGGGGCCAGATGGGATCCACCCAAGGGTACTGAGGGAGCTGGCAGAAGTGCTCACCAAGCCACCTTCCATCATTTATCAGCAGTCCTGGCTAACCAGGGAGGTCCCAGTTGACTGGAGGTTAGCAAATGTGACACCCATCCACAGGAAGGGCCGGAAGGAGGATCTGAGGAATTACAGGCCTCTCAGTCTGGCCTCAGTGCCAGGGAAAGTTATGGAGTAGATCATCCTGAGTGCCATCACACAGCACGTACAGGACAACCAGGTGATCAGGCCTAGTCAGGATGGGTTTATGAAAGGCAGGTCCTGCTTGACTAACCCGATCTCCTTCTATGACAAGGTGACCCACTTAGAGGACAAGGGAAAGGCTTAGGTAGTTCTACCTAAATTTTAGTAAAGCCTTTGACACTGTTTCCCACAGCATTCCCCTGGAAAAACTGGCTGCCCATGGTTTGGACAGGCATACAATTCGCTGTGTAAAAAAAATGGCTGGATGGCTGGGCCCAAAGAGTTGTGGTAAACAGAGCTAAATACAGTTGGCAGCCGGTCACAAGTATTGGGGCCTGTTCTGGTTAATAACTTTATCAATGATCTGGATGAGGGGATTCAGTAAGTTTGCAGATGACACCAAGCTGGGCAAGATTGTTGATCTGCTCAAGGGTAGGAAGGCTCTACAGAGGGATCTGGACAGGCTGGATTCATGGGCCGAGGCCAGTGGTATGAGGTTCAACAAGGCCAAGCGCCTTGTTGGGTCACAACAACCCCATGCAACACTACAGGCTTGGGGAAGAGTGGCTTGAAAGCTGCCCAGCAGAAAAGAACCTGGAGCTGTTGGTCGACAGCCAGCTGAGTGTGAGCCGGCAGTGTTCCAGGTGGCCAACACGGCCAGTAGCATCTGGACTTGTATCACAAATTGTGTGGCCAGCAGGACTAGGGAAGTGATCATCCCCCCGTACTCAGCACTGTGTTCAGTTTTGGGCCCCTCACTACAAGAAAGGCTTTGAGGTGCTGGAACGTGTCATAAGAAGAGCCACAAAGCTGGTGAAAGGTCTAGAGCACAAGTCTTATGAGGAGTGGCTGAGGGAAATGGGGTTGTATAGCCTGGAGAAAAGGAGGCTCAGGGGAGACCTTGTCACTCTCTATAACTACCTGAAAGGAGGTTGTAGAGAGGTGGGGGTCAGTCTCTTCTCCCAAGTAACAGGCTATACTACAAGAGGAAATGACCTCAAGTTGCACCAGGGGAGGTTTAGATTGGATGTTAGGAAAAATTTCTTCACCGAAAGGGTTGTCAAGCATTGGAACAGGCTGCCCAGGGAAGTGGTGGAGTCACCATCCCTGGAGGTATTTAAAAGACAGGTAGATGTAGTGCTTAGGGACATGGTTTAGTGGTGGACTTGGCAGTGCTAGGTTAACAGTTGGAGTCGATCTTAAAGGTCTCTTCCAACCAAAACAATTCCATGATTCTATGACAAGCTAATCTCAAGGATAGAAACTTTTAGTTAGAAGTAAAGTTTTACAGCTATCTGTTCACTTAGTTTATTTTATTTGTTTCGAAATCGTCCTTTCAACATTTTTTAAATGAGCGTGACAAAGTCAATGCAATATATGTTACCACTGGTGAAAGTTACACTGTATTTTTTAATTAAATATATGGAGAAACTAAAATAAAAAGAAAATAAAGTAAACAAAACTGATCCAAATTTACCAACCTTGATATATCCCAGCCTGAAAAGCATCTCCACTACTTGTCTTTCCTTGGCGGCCATAGATCTATGATGATAACCAATGCCCCTCAGTGCCATCATTTGCTGCAGATAACCTCTTCTCTCAGACCTAATTCGATGAAAAATCTTCCTCAAAGTCTACAAATAAAAAGAAGTGTCAAGTACTAGCCACAATAAGGTGTTGATAGTTAAAAAAATGTCTAATCTGATAAAATTCCAAGCACTACAGAGAAGTATAGCTGGTTATGATCTTCAGTGAACCTGAAGCCCAAAGTGTACCATCAGTAGCTTCATTATGACAACAAATCCAGGCTTTTTGGTACACTTCTATATACTACCATTTTTTTTCACCTTTGCAATAAATGCTAATTGTCATACCACGCAGCTAGATGCAACCAGACATGACAAGCCCACATATTCATGACTTTCCTACTCGAAGCATGGCTTCATGACCATGTACTACATGCCACTATCAGAACAAATCCCCAAGTAGCTACGTGAAGCTGATACTGTTTTGCTCTTGTTTATCATCCCTGCTCAGTACCACCGTCTCATCTCACGACACAGTCAGAAGCTTCCCTTTCCCAAACTCAGAAATAGCACTGAATTAAGCCTTTTAGTATTTTCTGAACTTCACTCTATAGCTAAGTGCCATCTGTTCCAGTGTATAAGCTACTTCTTCACTGCCTTTACCCATGTGCAACTGTGGGAAGCAATGCTCCTTTCATGCTGGCTGACAGCAGTCCAAAAATGCCATTGGGATCCCAAGTTCCCAGGATAAGGAAACATAAGAATTTTAAAGTTTGGTCCCAATACACAGAATTTTCATCTCTTTCAAGACATATCACAATAAGCAAAGCATTATAAAGACACTCCATCAAAATTTTGACATTTTTTTCTCTGAATTAAGAATTATTTATCACAATAACACTTTTTAATAAATAAATTAAAAAAAAAACAAACAAACAAAACAAACAACCAGCCATGAAGAGACAGATATATAAACCACAGTCATGTTCCAGAAAGTTTAGACCAGAGGGAATATATCCTGGATCAAGGCCCAGTCACCACCACTGCTAGAAACCACATAATATAAAACTCTTTCATAAATTATTCCTTAATTATTTGTATACAAATACATACATCAGTATTTCTGATGGACATCTGCAGATTTTCAGTGCTTTTCTCACCTTTTCTCAGTGGGCACAAACACATTGAAGAGCATGGAAAATGTTGTTTTGTGAGAACTATAACTTTTAGAGCCTAAAATAATTTATTATTTAGTATTTTTACAAGATATGAAGGGCTTACAAATGTTTTGATAAGCAAACAGAGGTGCCATATAGCCTATGCTGATGACTCAGTCAGAAAAATAGAAGTCTGAGATCTGAATCAAGAAGTAATAGAATTGTATTGCTGATAGTTCATGGAAATTAATTAATTGCAGTATAAATCCCAGGACTCCTATCACAAGGACAAGTCAACATCTTTTTATCTGGCAGAATGAAAGTTGTCCATACATCTTAAAAACAAAGTTATCTAAGATACCTGGAATCAAATTTAAATGAAAATATTCAGAATGTTTCATGAAGTCGATGTGTACTGTTACGAAGTACAACTGCATCACACACTACATGATTGTTATGTGTTTATGCACAAATTCAAGCATTTCAGACATACAAAAAACAAACCCATGTTATAATTATCAGTGAATTACTTACATCTTCATCCACTGCTTTAGGATCAGCGTAAGTACACACAGAAGGGATAGCAGTTAGCCTTTTAAGTCTTCTTTCTAACTGTTGTTTTGTACTCAAAAGAACTCTCATGTTGTCCACTGTACTGGGGCTCAACTTTTTGGTATCCCTGTATACAATATACAATTAAAATATTATTTCTGTTATTAACATTTATTTCTTGATGTTAAAATATTCTTTGGGTACTGAAAGATGCAGACTCATTCCCTTTTAAACTGTAGGCTCAAACATGTAGGTAGATGTGTTAATATAAATTTACTGATAATCCTAACAGCTTCCATTTATCATGGCTTGTATGCAAAACAGTGAGTAATTCTGGGTGAAGTAGAGAGGAGGAATTATGGTGATACACAAAAATGAAGGAAGATAAAGACAGTAACTATAAGTACCTCATTTAGCAATTTAGTAAGCCAACATGATTGCACAGTAGAAGAATTAAACACGAAAGAGAAATGTGATGGATTTACTGCCAATAATGACATAGACTGTAAGGACTTAGGACAGGATATGAAGAAGAGAGGAGAGGGAAAACTATTTAGAGGCAGATTTTCAAGCTACTTCAATGTCTAAATATGTGTCTAAATTCCTACTGCATTTTCAAGTTCTCACTTACTACTGTTAAAGTCAGCTAAGTTTGTTCTTTCACGATATTATGTCCAAAGAATGTACTGAAATTGTCATGATTAGGAGGGCAAAACTACAATTTTTTGTGTTGCTGATAATCCTGATAACTATAGCCATAATTCATTGCCTAATGCCTTATAAAAATCCATACCCTATCACAAAATCAAGAAAATTCAAGGTTAAGGAAGAAACAAATACAGCACAATCCACATAAAAGGCTGACAAATATTCAAAGAACATCTCATCAGCCAGGTGAACCTGTATTTTAGAGATCCACCACTGTAACCAGCCATGGTGAGGCTAAACTATGAAAATATTCTTCCACAATGGCTGGCCCAGCACAAGGGTCAGATGCCACACCGTTTTTAAGAGATGCATGACAAAAGTTACCATCCGGAGAAAGAGACATTCTGATATCTTGATATCTCAGTAGTGAATTATTCCAAAATGACCAATCTCATATAATCAGGTCTGTCTCTTTGATTCTTATGTTTTAGTGCCAGCACCTTACACAACGTCAGCAACACTGGTATCTTCCTGCTGCTTGACTATGCACTAGGTACTGCTGATTGCTACCTGCCATACAGCTGCTCTTACTGTGTGGGTTGCCAGAGCACAAAGCGGAACAGGAACTGCTATACCGCAAGCTGAATGAATGTATTGCTGTAAGGTATATTCCCCAGAAATAAGTTATCACAAAATTACATTCTGTCATAATATGTAAGCATTTTAATAATATATTGTTATAATACTTACCGAGAGTTCAATTTTATTAGCTGTTTTTTCACTTTTCTTAATTCGTCACGGAAATGTTCTTTTTCCCTCTCAGTATCAGGGTGTTGTTCACTTTGTTGTTTTCTCAGCAAACTGAAGAACACATTCTTGGCTGCACATTCCACTGAATTCACGTTAAACCTTAAAGTAAATAATATAATATACATCAGTTAGATGAACTCTAATAGAGTTTTTATTCATATGTAATGCTTTTACAAAAATACTCAGAGAGCTTTATTATCTGACAATAGAATCTAATCATTAGAAGCATATCCCTATTCCATCTCCAAATCATAATCTGCATTCACTTTCAAACTGCTATTATTCCAAAACTGGGTGGTAAAATGCAAAATGGTTCTGCCAATAAATTATCTATAGAAAGTATGCTCAACTCTGCCTCTCCCTAGGGTGGACGTTTGGACATACAGATAAAGCAAATTGTAGCTTAAGTCACTTTAATTCTTCTCAACTACCCAGTTGAGAATCAGTGCCTGTCTGTCTAGGACTTCTACATAGCTGTTCTTCCTCATAGCTTTTTCAGTATTGGACTGTCTGGAGTTTAACTGGGATGAAGGCTTCCCCAGCTTCACTCTCAAAGTATTTTTTTTTATTTTTGTTGCAGCAGGCAGATCCTGTTAACTAATACCACACAAGGTGTTGGCAACACAGAACACCCCAGTCCATTAGAATAGTCACAAATCATTCAAATCTGGCAGTCACCAAGAACAGGAGCAAAAATCGAAGAACTTTATCCTTTTACCCAGAAAGACCAAATACAGATTTTAAGGCTAGGAGGTAACCTCTCCTTAAATTAAGCTTTTCAAATCTTCACGGATGACAGAGCTCAATAACGGTCATTTGCAATTTACTGGGGTTTTGTCCCCCTTTGAAGCTCAGACTGAATGATATAATTTCTCTCTATCATTGACTTCATTCAGTCATAAGGAGTACTAGAGTGGTGCCAGCCTGTTCTTTTCCTTGGTGGCTCTACGAAAAGAAAAGCAAACTCTAAGTATTGCTTTTTCCCTACCACCAATGGCGGTGACAGCAATTTGGCTTCTACAGCTATGATACCTGCTCTCTCAGGAGTCTCCATTAATTCCATGCTAGCATAACAGCATACAGGTTGACTGCTTTGCAACCTCATTCATTAATAATGGCTTAGGGAGAAAAAGCTTACCAGCACCAATAAAGCATAAATATCGACCTATTACTCCAAGTCACTGTCACTTGTGAGGTCTACTCATCCCCTTCACCTCCATCACAATTTCTTAGGACTGGGACATGTAATGAGACCGATTTTTAATTCTTTTTTTTTTTTTTTTTAATTCTATCTGATTCTTGTCCCTTGTCTGACTACAAAGACACTGGGGAGCTCTACCGAGTGCTGTTACACTACTGCCTTAAAAGACCCTTAGATAACAGATTTCTGTACCTCAAGCCCCAGCTTGATACCACTAGGTTCTGCCTCCATGTTCACTGGTCTGGAATGTGTTCTTATCTCACCACGACCATTTATCAATTGTCTAGGATATTCATACTCTGCTCACAGTCCCTTGTCAGAGCTGTAAGTCACCCAGAATTTCTAAGGACCCATCATTCCAGGGTAGATGAGAGGAAGGCACTTATCCATCTCCCCTATGGAGAGGCACCTTGGAACTTCCTATTGCGTGCCCCAAAATGATGTTGCAGTTCAAACAGCAGTCCTGAAATTATTCCTTATTTGAGAGAATTATAAATATCTAAGACTCCTTTTGAAAACTGTCAGTTTCAGCTTGAAATCAGCCATAACTTTAATTTACAACCAGACCATCACTGACAAACAGAAAAATAAATAATTTACCACCAACTAGACTATTTTGAGATGTGCCATCAATATGTATATTCACTTCTTGCTTCTTCCTTTCTAGAGTTCTTTCAGAAATGTCTTTCTATCAGCATCAAGCACGTGAGAAATAAAATGGCAGTGAGTATTCTACCCCTAACTATCGAAGTGTCCAGTGTAAGGAAGGGCAAGGCTTCATACTGAGGTGAGAAAACTTTCCATTTCTATATAACTGTTACTGTGTGTTATTACAGCAAGAATATGCACTAGGCGACAGTTTACTGATAAGCAGCTTCTTTTCATTACTAAGTCCAGCATTGAGGTACATGCCTACCTTACTTACATTAGCAACATCACTCACAATAACAGTATTGTCAGTAGGGTCAAAGTTGTGCATGTTTGATGTTATGTAATTACATCTCACATATATGCAAAACAGGTTGATTGATGCATGTCAGTGGATGTAAGGTGAGATTGTTAGAGGCTATGCAGTGGAACCGTCATGATGTGACAAACGCATACATTAAGAGAATCTCATTCCACCCTTTTCCCTAGCAAATCTGCCCCTATGTACACCATTTGCACCTCTAAATAAAGAGTATACACTTTCTGCAAGTTTTACTGACTACATTGCAACAAAGCAACTGAGAATCTGACTCTCATTTCAGTGTGATTCAGTTTCTTACCATTTTCTCAGACATCATGCACGGATTCTACCCTTTCCACACAGTAATTAAATGCTCTTGGTTTTATTTCAGCTAAACCTTTAGTGCCATAAAGATGCACGGGTTAGTAGAGCTTGTAGGCCTTTACTTTGTATGTTTTAAATCAAAGGTAACAAATACTATATAAATGGCATTTGCCAAGCCATATCAACGCTTATCTCTAAAACCCATTTCTCTGAATATAGGCAATACACACATAATACATTGAATGTAGATACTTACATAAAAAATATGGCAGGCAACTTATTCATCTCATGTAATTTATCAACAAAGCTTGCAAAATGTTCCCACTTTTCCTTTTCTGAGCAATCCACAGGTTTTGGCTTAAGGTGCTCCAGTAGCTCATTCACCTGATCAAAGTAGTATTATTGTGGAGATGTGAATGGCAGAAACTTCTGGCCAGAGGCTAACAAATATGAAGACTCCATTTTCCTGTGTCAACTTTTATCAGCTTGAATTTTTTAAATCATTTAGAACTGCAATAGCAACATATACTAAAAGGTCTGCAAGTTATCAAATGACTTTGGTAAGAGCTTAAAATGCAAACTGTTGTTCCATTCATGGCTACCATCACTGTGCAAATAATGAAGTATCACTCACATACTGATCATAATATATTTTCACATTTAAGTGTCGTATTTCAAGAATGTTTTTTTCCCAAAATATTCTTTATTTTTCCTTGTTGTGGATTCACCACCTCCTCATATTCCTTTTTATGATAAAGGGATAGATGGCCTCCAAACAAGGACTTGGATTTTCTGCTCATTGCTTTAATTTCTGTCTTTTACATGGAAACATACACACTGTCTGTGGTTACATAGGAGGTTTCAAATGAGCAGCAAAAATGAGGTAGACTAAAAAAGCAGAGCAATGGTACAATATTCTCACTAAGTGTAGGAGGTACCTAAAGGAATCAGGAATTGAAATCTCACACCAGTATCAGAAGTCTGATTCCCAGAGAAGCTTCTGAAAACATCACCTTGAAAATGCTTACAGATATGTCACAAATATTAGCACTTATCTTTCGAGTACAGCAGCAGTTAAACCTAATAAATAATTATAGGAGTTTCTCCTCTCATAATTATTATATTATTACATATTATTATTATTATTATTATTATTATTATTATTATTATTATTATTATTATTTTAAAGCTGCACACAGTCTTAAGAAAGCACCCTATAACAACTGTTACCTTCTGTCTTTGGCCAAGCACAATCCATTTGCTTAGTTCTTTTTTCAGTTCTTGTTCATATTTCCTCACATCTGGCTTTTTTATTACTACTTTATTCTTGAAAGATACAAACTCCTCAGGATCTAGCTCCTGGAAAACACCATTAATATAAAACACTGCAGTACTTTGTTATCTATTTATTTTTATATATTTTGCCCACAGCTATGTACACACACCTGTGCCCTTGGCCACTCTTGCCAGACTTTTACCATTGTGTCATAAAGCTGGATGCTCTCTCGTGGAGACAGAGAAAGATCGGAAGGAATACCATAGTTCTCAATCTGCAAAGAGTTTAAACAAAAGAAGAATAAAGGAATCACTTTGATGGAATCCATCGTGTCTAAATGTAACAGTTGCTAAACAATGTTGACACCAGTATTATACTTACATGATTGACTGTTAATGCAGCACATGGATGAAAATGTTCAATGATAAAATCACTGCCCTTCAGAGAACACACATACTTTTCCAAATCATTGTGTCTTTCTTCATACAAGACTGTGAAGAGAAAAAAATGCTGTCATGATGCACTTGGGTTTTTTTAAAAAGCAAGTACTTAATCCTGCAAGATTTATTTTTATTTAAAAGAAAACCAAAACAAAATATGCTTAAGTTCACACACCATCATTAAAGTTTTTGCAGAAGTAACACTGAAATTTATTTCTTAGTTACAAAATATTCTGATACCCACCTAGTCTAACACGATATGATTTCTTTTGTTCTTGTACTTTAGATTTCACTTTACATTTTCTTGTAAAGTTCTTTTCAGAGTTTGTAGAGCTTCCTTCTATTTCATCCTCAGCATGTTGCCAATACCTTTTCACAGATTGTAACCACCTACAGTGCAAGAATAAAAATAAGAGTTGTAAAAATATTTTAAGAAAATTGCTACAGCTATAATAGATGAATTACTGCAATCTGCTCAATTTCTTCTATAGACTTTTCAGTCCCCCTCTCGCCATCTTCAGTGCAATTTTCTCCAGCTTATCCCAGGGTGCCAACAAAAAATATGAAATAGCACCATTATATACATAAATATAGTGCAGGTGTCTTCTCCAATTGATTATGGACAAGTGTGCTTGTCATGCTTTGGCAATTCAAATAGATGCAAAAGCCTCCTAAATTCCTCTGCACAGCTCAGTTATAGGGTATGAAAGAACAGTAGTGCCTGTTACGGTGTTAAGAGCAACAATATTGTGTTGTGTCAATTGGGGCAGTAAGGGTAGCATAATAAATGTAACAATGTAACTCCGAATCAGTTGCCTCCCAATAGTAATTGACCTCTCTATTTAAAACAGTTCATATTCAATTTAAATATGCTCTTGTGAGCAAGAAAATTCCACACATACTCAGTTAGGTGTTCCGGGTTACTGACAGTAGCAGAGAGTGCCAAAAATGGACACCGAATTGTTACCAGAAGATGCTCCCAAATCTCTGCTCCAATTTCACCACCAAGACAATGGACCTATGTTTTGGGGAAAAAAGGATTAACAGAAAAGAAGTGTTCCTTATCAAAGTGCACCCACAACAGGAATTGTTTTATGTTTTGCAAAAATCAAAAGTTTGGCAAGATCAGTACTGAACAATTCTTAGCAAATGACCATGAGATCCAAATAAAATGTCTGGTAAATCCCTCTCCAGACTTCACTGGATAGAAAATTAGTCTAAATTTCAATACTACATTCATTGTTTGTACCCTAGATACTCACTGGCATCATTAGCAATTAATTCTATATACAAGAAAGAATACAGTAGGAATTTTACATTCAGCAAGATTAATCACTTTTTCCCTGGAAAGACTGACAAATACCGTATGATGTGAAACATGTATGATCCCAGTCTGGAACGCTCTATTTTTGCCACTCAGACTACAGTGGTGGCTTTTAGTTTTTCAGTTGAATAGCTTGAGAGAAATAAAGGAAGTTCCTGGTAGCTTTCACTGAACTGTACGTCCTCTAGAGGACTAATAGAGTTCTAGTTTTTTTCACTGAAGTACATACACACTATCAGCGAACAGAAAAACACAAGCTGAGTCTGAAATATTTCTGAAAGTTGTTTTTTTCACTAGCAGTAACATATGTAGTGAAAAATTGAGTCACCAGCATTTTTCCTCAAGATTTTTCATATATTTGTTAAATTGGTTACTATTAAAAGATGCCTACCTCATCAAATATAACATATTGTATCCGTTTGGTCCATTTCTGGCAACGCGGAGACAGCATCAAGATTTCTAAACATTGAGGCACAGTCACTAGTATCTAAGAAGAAAGGTTCGTAATGCATTATTTTCAAGTAAACTGACTAATCAACTACAAGTAGATTCTATATTTAAAAAGCATTTAAAAATATCTATGTATTTGATTTCAAGGTAAGCATGAATGAATGAATTATCTGCCACCGCTGTCTTCAAGAAGGGCAAGAAAGAGGACCCAGGAAACTACAGGCTGGTTAGCCTCACCTCAATTCCTGGTAGGATGATGGAGCAGTTCTTCCTGGAAATCCTTTCCAAGCACATGGAGAACAAGAAAATCATGAGGAGTATTCAGCATGAATTCACAAAGGGGAAGTCATGCTTGACCAACTTTGATCAACTTCTGTGGTGAAATGACTGGCTTGGTAGCAATGGATGTTGTCTTCAGCAAGGTTTTCAACAACATCTCCCCCAAGATTCTCACAGACAAGCTGCTGAAGTATGGGGCAGATGAGCAGACAGTGAAATGGACTGAAAACTGGTTGGAAGGCTGGGCCCAGAGCCTGGTGATTAGTGGTACAAAGTCTAGCTGGAGGCCAGTAACTAGCAGTGTACCCCAGGGGTCAATAGTGGGTTTGATGCTGTTTAACATCTTCATTAATGATCTGGATGATGGGGAAAAGTGTACCCTTAGCAGGTTTGCTGATGACACCAAACTGGGAGGAGTGCCCGATACACCAGAGGGTCTTGCTGCCTTCCAGAGACACACAGACAGGCTGGAGAAATGGGCTGGTAGGAACCTCATGAAGTTTGACAGGGAGATCTGCAAAGTCCTGCACCTGGGGAGGAACAGCCCCACACACCAGTGTATGCTGGATGCCATCCAGCTGGGAAGCAGCTCTGTAGAAAAGGACCTGAGGGTCCCAGTGGAAACCAAGTTGAACAAGAGGCAGCAACGTGCCCTTGTAGCAAAGAAGGCTAATGGTATCCTGGGCTACATTAGGAGGAGTGTTGCCAGCAAATCAAGGCAGGGGATCTTTCCCCCCTACTCAGCACTGATGAGGCCACAGCTGGACTCCTGTGTCCAAGTTCTGGGCTCCCCACTACAAGAGAGACCAACTAGTGGCCTTCTACAATGGAGTGACTACATCAGCAGAAAAAGGAAGACGTACTGATGTATTCTATCTGGACTTCTGTAAGGCATCTGCTGTATGCTGGCAAACAAAGGATTTTAATGTCTTTTCTTTTAACCAGAGCAAGTAATCAACTGCATGTCCCCTAAGGATGAACAGGTAAGGTTGTATGCCATAGACTGAAAGTTTCTGATAAGCAGTATAGGTATGCTTAGATTTTTCCTGAACTTTGTATTTAGTAATGGCACAATTGTTATAATTAGAATTAACATTTTCAGAAGCCAGATGGAATACAGAAGCCATTATTATTACATGTTGAAACACCCATAAAAATATACCTGAGAATTCATGACATCATTGCGATAATCTCGCGTGAAGACTCCACATACTACCAATCCATCCGGAAGTTTCTTGGTGAATCGACTGTATATAGTTCCCACCACTTGGTTTACAAGGGCCTTAAATAAAGCAGGTCATTAAAACTAGACAGTGTATGTCTAAAGCCATATCATATTCTGAGACATATGATGGCATTCCATTTTTGCACTGATATTAATGTACTAGACTAATGAACTGTAATGTACTCTTAAGTCTAGACTGTCAACAATGTTAACTTTAAAGAGATATAATACTTGATTTTTAATTATACTCAAATGCTTTCAATGAAATTTAGTGTTGTCTAAAGTGAGTTATACATTATTAATTCTGTATTTTAATTATTTTCAGAGCAGTTAAAAATAGATCACATACTACTGCATCCACAAGCACTTTAATGATCTCAAAGTCCTGAGGCTGCAGGTGTAGAATACATTTCTGCATCCAGACTGATATTCAAATGAAAAGATAATTTTTATGACCAACCTGAGTATAACCACAAAAAAAAATTATTTTACTTACAGAAAACAATCCACAGATATTGTTATTGCATAACAGCCCATGTAATTCAATATCAAAAAATCACATTACTGAACATTAAAATAAGTTTTGGAAGAAGTAAAAACATTGTGCCCCAGCACTTAAGTCAGTTTCTAACTATTAGGATGGAACTCTCATTAAAAAATATTGTACTGCCTAGAATTTCATAAATTTTCTCACAAAGCCTCTAACAGTGAATTCAATTAAAAAAAAGACAACTTGCTTGGTCATTGTTCTGTTTCAGTATTACTTTAACCATGTTGGTTAGCTTTTGGTATTCTCACCATTTACTTAACATGCTACTTACAGCACTTTTGTATATATTAGTGTTTCTGACCTTAAATTAGCTATACAGATATTAATAGACAAAAACTCGACATAAGCTTAAATATTTTGAAGACTTTTGTAAATGTGCCGTTTCTAATAAATGTAAATGTAAAACAGAACCTAAAGATTCAATTTCTAATAAACAAATATACATCAGCTAAATTTGTGTAACAAGTTACCCCAAACGGTTTCAGAATCATACTGAGAAATACCATGGCCATACATAGAGAATATACAGGATGCAGCCTTACCTTTGTAGGAGCAACATACACAACTACGCCATCATTGCTTGTTTTTAGAACTTTTTCCATGCAATAATATGATGCATATGTTTTTCCTGATGAAGTGGGAGCAACAATCACCGCAGACTCATTATTATCTACAGCATCAAGAAGTTCTCGCTAAGAGAAAAACAGTTACTTATTCAGAATGTCTTGTTATGTTCTTCTTGAGGAAACCAGCTCTTTCTGTGAGAACACCTCTTTTTTTTTGCATGTAGACTTTATAATACAGACTTTAGACTACAGAAAATTAGAGTTAACGTCATCATTTTATGACTGTATTCTTTTCTCTTAAACTGTTAGTGGGAAAAAATGGAACCACAAATTGTAACTTGTGTATTTCAATTATTTGGTCTGACATACTGAAACCACAACATTCTGAGTCCAAACCTGGACATTTCCAAATTAAAAAAAAAAAAGCCAGTTAACCCAGCAGCATATAATTTAGTTACAAAAAATTCATTGTTTTATACAAGGCAGTATTTTTTTCTTGCATTATAATAGTTAGAATCATAGAGTCACAGGATGGTTAGAGTTGGAAGGGAACCTTAAAGATCATCTAGTTCCAACCCCCCTACCATGGGCAGGGACACCTTCCACTAGACTGGGTTCTCAAAGCCCCATCCAACCTGGCCTTGAACAGGTTACATCAATACTGTCCAAATCCCTCTTCTGCTCCTAGCTTACAGTGCCTATTAATCTGTTTTCTTCCTTATTATTGTCTTCCTCCATGCTCTCCCAGCTTACATAGGTCTCTGAAAGGATGGGGGAAGGGGTACAGAAAAGGAAAAAGAAATACTAGAATCATAGAATCATAGAATTGTTGAGGTTGGAAGGGATCTTTAAGATCATCAAGTCCAACCATTAACCTAACCTGACAAAACCACTTCTAAACAATATACCCAAGTACCACGTCTACCCTTATTTTATACTCTTC
>VZSZ01001410.1:161061-218798 GCA_013398815.1 Ibidorhyncha struthersii
GGGGGGGGGGAGGAATGTTTGGAGTGATGGCGTCTGTCTTTCCAAGTAACTATTACACATGATGGAGCCCTGCTTACCTAGAGATGGCTCTAAACACCTGCCTGCTGATTGGTAGTGAATTAATTCCTCATTTTGCTTTGTTTGCATGCACAGTTTTTGCTTTACCTATTAAACCGTCTTTATCTCAACTGACGGGGTTTCTCACTTTCACTCTTCGGATTCTCTTCCCCATCCCACTGGGATAGCGAGGAGTGAGCGAGCAGCTGCGTGGTGCTTAACTGCCATCTGGGGTTAAACCAGAACAACTTATTTTACTTCTTATTTTAATTCTGTTCTCAGAAGATAAGATTGGCTATGTGTGCACTGTGCAAACATCCGGGCAGATTTTGCACATGTATGGTTGAGCTTATCAAGCATTATCCAAACTATATATTTAAACATTAAACTGCACATGTACATACAGTTTGTTTATATAAATCTCTGAAGCATTTCGCAAGCAAAAGGGAATGTATCATGAACATCTGACCACAAGTGCTCATTTTTTTATTCTTGTTCGAACTATAAGGTTATACACGATGCATATAAATAATGTAGAGACACATCAGTTTAAGTATAATTTAGCTATTGCAGTAGCTCTAGTTTGGCAAATATTTATAGAGCTACGAATATTTTCTGAAATGAGAAGTCCTTCTTCAAAACCACGATAACCTTTACAATACTGTTGTAGCCAAAACAGACACATGGGCTTTGTGTTAGCTTTTCTTACCATCAGCACTGCACTGTACTCGCTCATATTCCTCAGTCAAAGGTCTGCCAGAATGCCAGTGACGAAGCTCATCAAATTCCTTGTATTTAATAAGTGAAGTAATTGCAGGATCATTGCTGAAATATACAAACATTAAACAGGCAGAAATTAAAAGTGTTTTCCAACATCTCTAATGAAACATGAATGTTTTGAACATTCAAAAAAATGGGTACTTATCAAAACACAATTTTACTATGGCAGAAAACCAACATGGGGTTTAATCCTACTCCAGATATAGTGCATCAAGATAGCCTCAGTTGTTCAGAAAGAATTACTAACAAAGTAAAACCCCATTTTTATCACTTATTTTCATACCGATTAATCACAGGATGCAATGTAACTACGTAACTTGTATGCTGGCTAAAAAATACTCATCGCACTGCACAGAATCCACTTCCACAAGTAGCAGAGCAAATGTAAAGGATAATCTCTTCTTACTTTTTTTCCACTGTTTTTATTTAATGTTTTTCTTTTCCTGTAATCAATCTGAGCTTTGCAATTTAGGATAAGGCCTTTCAAATAAAAGTTGTACATTTAGAAAAACAGTTCCAGAATGTAGGATAAGAATCAAAGATTATAATGCAAACAAATAACAGTATCAGAAAATATGGATATGTTGACTCTTACCCATTCTTGTTCTGAACTTTCTGTTAATATCTACACCAGTACCTGTAAATGTGAAGTTTTACCCAGTCATAGCAAAAAAACTTCTACATTTGTAAAAATTGAGCATAACATGGATGTAACATGCAGGGGAGTAGAAAATAAGCCCATATAATGTTATTTCATTAGAATAAAACTCATATATGTACCTTTCTAAAACAGGTAGGTCTTTCAAAACATCTCCAGCATAATTTTCAACAAGATCAGATTTCACTGAGATAAGTCCAATGTTAGGAATTTCTTCTTTGTAGTCTTTACAGTGTAAAAAATAATTAATTCTGTTTAATTAAGAATATATATAATTGCATATCATACTTTAAAATTCTGTCATTACAATATAAATGAAATTCTATAAAGTGAAATTTGCTAAAAGTAAGCAGTAGTTCACAAGTTCCCCTTTTCCTGTTTCTTCTCAAGCATGGGAAGAAGAATGAAGCAGACATTATTGCTTCCCGCGTAGATATTCTCATAATCCATTTTAGGCACCTATGCTAACTTTTTGAATGCTACAAGCCACCCCATCTCGCAGACATCTACTTTCCTGCATTGATTCCATAAATACACACTTTCAACTGCACTTACGTTAGATGACTGAAGATGACACGTTACATTGCATATCCTTCCCACATTTGAAGTCTAGCCACAACTTCAGTCTTAGAGATCTCCAAAGGAGATACAGAAATGAGCAACAAAACTGCCATGCCAGAAGATGCCTTAATATCCCACAGATAACAAACTGTCTTTTTTTGCCCACTTGCCAACTTTGCCCACTTGACGTCTTTGAAACCATCTGAAGAACACTCGCAAACTTAAGTAGAATTACATTCCAGCCTTCACTGAATTTCTTACTGTCTCTTCTAAAGATTTATACAACTTGATAGGTTTAAAACAAACATTTGAAGGTTGTAACAAAACTGGGTCTCAAGAAATGTCAGATATCAGGCAAAAATGTCTACCCACTTTCAGATATTCAAAACAGGTCTTGTAAGTGAGGGAAGAAAACAACTAATCTCTGAGCCAACTATGCACTTCCCCAATTAAACAGGATGATGATGTAATTTAAAACACTTATGGGCAAGTCACATTTCTACAGACTTCAAGGACTGCAATGTGAGCTGCAGTGATGGCTGGTCTCTCTACCATTAGGACAATAATTCTATTTTATATATATATCATATATATTATATATAATATAATATATTCTATAATAATCCTATATTTCACTTAATTTGCTGCTCCCATGCCCATACCTGCATAACCCCATGTCAACATACATGAAGAAGTTCTTCAGAGACTGTCTTCCTGCAGCATAATCATTACTTTAATTATGAGTAATTATTACACTTTTTACTATTACTTGTATTACACTAATCATAATGTTTTTTACAATACAGACAATAGATTTGGGCTAGCAATCATGGAACTAAACCCAATTCCTACTGAAGTCAATAAAAATACTTGTGCTGTCTACAGTGGAGTCAGAATTTCACCCATAAGGCCTGGTCAGACTTGTTTTGACATCAGCATCACGTGTTGCTAGGGGGTTGAAAGGAAGGAGGAAGGGATCCATAAAGCATGGATTAGATTTATGATCAGGGTAAAATCAGATCACTACTCCTAGAACTTTTAGTGATAGTAATGAAGATTATGCTTCTAACTCTCTAATTTGTGCAGTTGTCAGTACCTCTAAATAATGTTTGTTCCTGTTCAAGAAATAGTTGGGAAGTCTTTCGTATTGGGAAAGCATCTCCAAAACTGTATTTCCCAGCCAATTTTGTTACAGTGTCCCATAAACATCGGTATTCATTCTCCATTTCTTTCCCCAATTCCTTTTTGAACTCTAATCCTGCACAAGGAGGGAAGAAAGAAAAAAAAGATAAAAATAATTTTAAAACAGAGCTTAAAAGTAAAAGTTTCCTCAAACAGAACCTCCTATTCACCTATGCAACATTGGGCACAAAGATCTCAGTCCTGTCCAAGGTCTTTGGTCATTACAAGAAATTAGGTTAGAAAGTTGTACATCCAGTTTTTAATAGCCCAGTGTGTAAATAACTAAATGTACTGAGAAGACGTATTTTCAAAAGAACACCAGATTTAGACTGCCTGTGGAAGTCTGCAAGCTCCACAGCTAAAGAAGAGTTTCTCTCACCTTCACCTCCTGCAGGGTAGGATCTTGAACTGAGAATTTTCTTTAGTGCCCGATAATAGGTATCATTATAAAAATAAATGTTTCATATTCCTAATATATATTTCCTTTAAAAATTCCTCTACACTTCCTTTACTGAGGTACATACAGGACACCTCGTGACTAGATTCATAAAGAAAGTGTTCTGGGTTACTATCAGACAGATAGACCCATGGCAGAGGACTTCAGATAAACAGAATTACTTTGAGAAAACATTTGCTACAAATCTTCTTCCATATTTTCTTGCTCTGTCAGCTTTTGCAACTTTTTTGTGAATCTTAACACATCTGATGGTGTTCTTAAAGCTCCAGCTCCAAATTCATGTATTTGTAAGACAATATATTATTTTGTCTGAATCAATCTCACCTGAAATTAAAAATATTATCCAATGTCTCAGTGACATTAGGGATCAAATCTAGTTTCCATTCTGACTCCGTTGCACCAAGACAAAATGAAATGGATAGAAAACTGGCTAAAACCCAAATGGTTTAGGGTATCCAATAATAGTGACACAGAGCTCTTACTACCTACGCTCTATCACTCTTCCTTTGCGTAAGTACACGTGGCACATCAAAGACATGACATGGTAAAGTATTCTGAATGAGCACTGGTGAAAGACACTTTCACATGCAATTTTCTAGTCTTGGCTACAGAAAAAAGTTTCCCTATTATTCCATAAAATGTATGTATTGTTATAGAAGTAATTAGAAAATTGTGCTCATTTCTGCTTGAGTTTCATTCTCATTTTGCAGCTTAATAAAGTTGGAAATGTAAGAAAGCAAACTGTTCAACAAAGATAAATACCTTTAGTGTATTCAACCTCATAGTAATGTGCAATATTTCTGAGCAGTGAATCATCATTTAAGTCAGGCAGGTAAGTTAAGTCCAACTTCCAACCATTTGTATCACTTAGCTGTGTCAGAGAAAAATGCGTACACAACTGTTGCTGTTAAAATAAAGCAAACAATTAATTCTTATGGAGCACCTTTTCATGTGGAAGGATCAAAGCATCTCCAAAGCAAGGTTAACTACCATGGGTTTTATTGACATGAAAAATAACACTCCATTACCTGACATCTATGATCAGGAAACTGCCTTGACTGTTCTCCTTGACTGTAATAACCAACAGTAAACAACAAAAAGGCCTGCCATCAAACTTCCCACACTGGATGAGACCAAAAGGTCCATCTAGCCCAGTACCCTAACACTAACGCTGACTAACTGGAGATGTCTAAGAAGAGGTTAAGTATAGAGATATAGCCCCAAACCCTCTCCTAGCCCCACTGACTTGTGGCTCACAAGATTCCTGAACCAGGTAAGGTTTGTCTCCAGCAGGTACATTACATTCTTTGATCTCATCAGATGACTAAAATAGCATATAAAGGAAAACGAAAACTGAAATGACAATTGCACCTGATGACAGGGCAAGTAAGACAGTGCTACACATACCATTTTTATTAATGGTAAAACTTGCTTAGTCCAGGAGGATTTCACGATCCTAATCTGAGCTCTCTGTGAAAGAGGCATATGAAGAAGAAAGGTGACTGTAAGACACTGCATTCTGCAGAGGTCAGCAGCTTGTTCTTGAGATAAGGGTTTACTTCTTCCCTATTGAGAGATGACAGATAAAAAGTTGACCATGTCCCTCAGTAAAACAATTGTGCTCTCTTCTATTTAATTCAGTGGTTTGCACTTTGTTAAAGCAGCTATTAATTCTGATCTATTTAAACAATTTGTGCATTGTAATTACTTGTGGATACACTTACTTCAAAATGAACATTCTTACAGTGCTGGTAGATGCAGATCAGTTATAATGTAATAAAAGAAAAATCTCTTTTCTGAAAAGAATATGACTATGAAAATCAAGACAAAATTTAAAAATTATTGTCAGCGTGTCTGGCTAGAAATGTTATTATTTTAAGAGGAAAAGTTATTATCTAGATATAGGCCTATGCTCTTTTCTCAACTGCACAGCAGAAAGTGTGTACAGAAGTACAGCTGTGCTAACCACTCGTAGATATCCTGTAGTCCACTGAACATGTGTCTCAAAATATTACTGATATATTGCATCTGTGTTAACTTCATGCAAATACAGGGCTTGTAGTATGGTCACAAAAACAATGTCATGACCACATCTAGAAAGAGACCTTTTTTTCTTAAATGTCATGCTAACTTGAGGAAAAGTGTATTCTTCTGTAAAAGCTAGTATGCCACTTAATGTTAGGAACGTTAGGAAAAGAAAAATAACGAGCGCAACTACCTTCTAAGGTAAAACTTCCTACAGAAGTAATTGCTCCTAAGGTAAAACTTTCCCCAGGAACAGCCATTGAGGCAAGGAGCACAGTGCCACCCACAGAGAAACCATGCTCCTTTGGAAAAGCTGTGGCCACAGTAATTATCTGAACCAGATCACTTCCAGAGTACAGTCACAAAGGAAGCAGCTAGGCCTCTCTTCAGCTTGGGAGAAGGACAGCCATCTCTCCTGTTAGCAAAATGTTTATGGTCATTGTGCTGAAAAGATATTAAAAAAATCCTTACTCTTTCTGATTGCTTTGTCTTCGCTCCCATGGAAGTATTTGAATTTTTCAACATGTTGCTGTATATTTTTAATCCCACAGCACAAGCAAGAACACAGACCACACGCCGAATGTCAGATCCTTTAGGCCACAGTTTTTTCAACAGATGGACAGTCTGATGAACCTGTAGTCATAACATTATGAACAGCACAAATGTCCGCTATAATAAAAACTACAAAAAAACTGCAAGTCTTACCTTTACAGAGTTCCAGAGAAGGGAAAAAAAGGATGTGAAAACTACAGAAGGAAAAGTCTGCACAACCATTAGTAAAAATAGCTCTTTGTCATGTTCTTGAGGGTACCAACAGCCCTGACTGTCCCTGCCTAATCCCAAGGGCCTGCTACCACCCACCCAGAGCCCCAGTTCAGCCTCCTGGGCTGTCAGTCCCTGCCCCAGCCATGCTGCAGCAGGGCCTGTCTCCAGCTCCCCACAGCTCAGCAGGCTGACAACCATGTCCGGCCTCAGCCCATTCCCAGGGAGGTGCCTGATGTCCTGCCCCCTTGGCTGCTCTGCTCCCGGCTGGGGCAGTGGGACAGGCCCTGGCTACCTGACCCTGCCCTGCCACCTCCAGGGGAGCCCCCATGGCCCAGGCCCCAAAGAGGCAGCTGCCCACCCTCACTGCGCCCTCATGTTTTTCTGCTCCTGGGGTAACCAATTATTGAACTTGCCTCAGGAAAGATAATCATAATAAAACAAAATATTAGCAGTAGCCAGGCAGCTGTGTTTCCATTGACTTTAAAATGCTTTCTAAGTAACACCATTGTTTTCTGGACTGAAAAAAGGAGCAGCTTGCTGGACCAGTATCATTCCCACTGAAGTCCAAGGAAGCCATGCTACTGTTCTCTGCAGGAGCAGAAGTACAATCACAAAACCGCAGTATAACTTAACACTCAGGAAAATGGCAGGGGTATATTAGGCACTAAAGGTACAATATATGCATAAAAATACCAAATTTTTAAGGTTAAAGTATTTTAAAACAAGAGTAATGAATCCATTGCTTTAATCATGCAAGAGCAGACCTTGCAACTGTAATCAAGCTCTGAAAAAAAAAAAAAAATACCCAGATTGTGATAGTTAACAGAATGTTCAAGCATTGGCAGCTGCAACGGAGAGGTTTAGATTTTGAGAAGTCTCTACAGACGAGGTTGCTGCTGGCAGCAGCACTGATTCTTGCCTGCTTATGGGTTCAAGTTAAGCCAGGGGAGGTTTAGATTGGATATTAGGAAAAGTTTTTTCACTGAAAGGGTTATCCAACATTGGAATAGGCTGCCCAGGGAGGTGGTGGATTCGCCATCCCTGGAGGTCTTTAAAAAAAGGGTAGATGTGGTACTTGGGGATATGGTTTAGAAGTGGTTTTGTCAGCTTAGGTTAATGGTTGGACTCAATGGTCTTAAAGGTCCATTCCAACCTTAACAATTCTATGATTCTATTCTGCTGCTGAACATACCCTCCTGCACCCTACCCTCAGGAGACAGCTGCTGCTGTGGGGGTGAGGCAATGGCCACAGTGCACCTGGAGAGTAGTAGCCACAGCCCCCCAGGTGGCTAAGGGTAGATTTATGCCACAGATGGTGTTTTGTGATGAATGGTCTGGTTCCCATCTTCTACAAGATAAAGGCAGTCACCAAGATGGGAACATCCCTTAAGTGGCATCCCACAAGTGGCATCCCACTGACCAGTTCCAGCTGAACCATTCTACTTTAGTGAAATTTAAAGAAAGAAACAGCTTCAAGCTGCTGTGAAGAAAAGTAGGCACAGAGGAGGCCTTCTCAGACTCAGGGTATCACATCAGGATAAGGAAAGGGAGCCCGCAGTTCTGGCTAGGAAAGAATTTTAGGTAAAGGAATGAGGAAGACGGTCAACCTGAGGAGGAAAAAACAAAAATTATCAAATTACCTCTTTTTGTATGCTTTTCAGACTCAGTTTGAAATGTTCATATAGACATATCAATGGTTCTTTGTATCTGACCAGGTTTTCACAGGCGTATCGCAGATCTTGCTGATACTACAAAGTTCAGAAGTCAAAGTTATATGCAAAAGTCAACAGATACAATGCATCAGGGACTTATAGCCACAGACAGAAACATTTCAGATATATAAGTCCTCAGCCTCCAAGAAACATCTAGTCTAAATAAAATTCCTTTAAAAATCACATCCCTGGCCTAAATGCTAGTCTTGTCTGGCATATTACAAGTCAACTAAGACACATGAGAGTGAACATATAGGAAAGGCTGTATTTGAGACTACCATATCTTAAGTAGAATCCTTAACAAGAATGTGAAATGAGATTCAGAGAACAGGGCAGGAATTTGCCACCAAACACAAGGTTTGCCTGTTTCAAGACCAGTAGATTAAAGAAACATAAAATGAGCCATGTATCAGTGCTTTATAATTTTAATACATAAAATATAATACTCATATTGAGATATTTTAATTAAATCTGTGAAGTAGAACTAACAGTTCTTGCAAACCAACAACGAAGTTGTGTAACTTACCTTTTGAAAAAATACTCTGTGTTTATACAAACTCTGAACATGATATCCATAAACTCTAAGAATATCATACTCCTGTCCTGAAGCAAGCACAACGTTGACTTTCTTTGACAACGAATGAGCAATTAAAACAGATAAACAGTCTGTTTGGAGAGAGTTCAGTCCTATGTCAGATACGATGATGAAGTAAGGATAGCTTTTCTTCAGGAAAATCTCCCATTGGGATGATAAACAATTGGAAAATTCTGTGTGAACAGTTGTGCCTGTGTTATGCCTCAGGTGTTCTATTAAGGCAGTACGTAAGAAAAGAAAATGAGGATATGGAAAGTACAGCTGTTCTGCATCCTGTGGGAAATAAAAACAATGAAATTATTCAGTTACATTTGTTGATACAATGAACAGTTTCCTAAACCTGATTAGAATCAAGCAGTTGATTTTGAAGGAGTGCAGTGGTCTAAACAGCAAATGTTACTTGTTCAGTACCTTGAAGAAAACAATGACATATTTTGCTCCTTTTTCAGTGAAATCCTGCAGGAAGCATTCAATTTGGTAGAAGAAGTTTAGATACTGTGTTTTCGAATCTAAAAACATAAGTAGCAAGGAATCCCCATCTATCACAAAGAATTCAGACTCAACAAAGTCTTTTAACAGACTGACATACCTGAAAGAAAAAGAAATAGCATGTACGTTACATTACTCCAAGAAAAGTTGAGGACACGGAACAGAAGAAATTTGATACTCCTAGATTTTAAAATAAATGTTTTTGTTCATTAAATCAGCTAAACATTAAATGTATAAATTAAATCAATAGCAAACCATCTTCATTGGATCTAACGTTAGTCCTAAATAGCTTGCAACCCTTTCAGTTATCGAACGTATTAGCAATTGTCTCCTTTACAGCTCTGGAAACCTTTGTAGCATCTGAGGCTTCTGTGACTTATGTGGCGTCTCCTGTCCATGTCTGCTTATGCAGGAAGCATAAGAAAATGTAAAATATAATACATATAAATATATAATAATAGATAAATATACATTTATATTATATATTATAAATATATAATAATATAAAATATAAAATATGAAATTTTCTGTAAGAAATACCGCACAGGAGATAACCACAAGGTATATTTTGAGAGCATTCCTGCCTGAGTTTCCAGCTAAAAATAGCAAGTGGGCTATCAACAACTATCACAACAATGACAACTACCTCCCTCATCCAAGGAACATCTACAGCAAGAAAAATACCCCAACAGCAAGAGGAATCCAATCACAACACATTCCTTCAAGAGACCAAAGAATTAAAAGACTTCATCAACCCCTTCCCATTTTAGAAAACTATGAAAGTTGATAAAATTTGCATTCATCAGTCTTAGGTCAAACTTCAAACAAATCCTCTTCACTGAAGATGGCAAGTATAAACAGGCAGCATGTCAGTAGTTTTTAATACATCCTAGGAACTGACTGCACTCTCCAGCTCTTCAAGAATCCACAAAAGTGCAGGGACATGATGTTTTACCCACGAGAGACCAAGGAGTCAGAAGAACTTTTGCATGTCTAGATGAACAACAGGCAAGTCCTTCTAGTGAAGGTTCTCTGCTTTCATGTTTGTCTATTACATACTACACTGTCTATTACATATTACAATACTAATGCCTATTATGAGAACATTCATACTCTAATGGTAAGAACATGCTTGTTTTCTTCAAGGCTGTCAAAAAGGCCCGATACACAACACCTCAGATCCACACCTGGGAAGACACCGCTTTCCTATCTGGCTGGGATCAACAGCCTCTGGTTTACAGGTCCAGTTTGTTATCTGATGCAATGAGTAAACTTCCATGAACAAAAACTATGCAAACTTTTGTCTTACACACTTAATCTCTTTAGCATGACAGCTCCAGAATGCAGAGGAGACACTTCACTGTTAATGTAAATGTCACTATTGCTAATCCTTTTCCATATCAAGCAGGGAAAGGAATCAGAATCTGGAGCTGCAGAAGATCATGCATGAGAACCGACATGCAAAAACACAGAAGGTATATATGAAAAGGAAAATTTTGTGAGAAAATTGTTTTAAATGCTATATAAGTAGTAGCCTTAAAACATGTGAGGAAACATGCTCAAAACAATCATGACAGAGAATTTGAAAAAGAATACATAGCAATAGTTAAAATTGTAGATCAGTTCCTAAAACATCCAGGCAATCCCTACTCTTTGGGCAGACTTTCTATTATATTAGGAATCTTCCTTCATGTGGTTGCAGGAAGTATGAAATCCTAAGCATGCCTTAGGTCTCCTGGTTTTCCACAAACCTAGGTGGCAAGCACACAGTATCTCTAAGATGTCTCTGTGATGTCTACTTAGTTCAAAGAAACTATGTTTATTACCATTTATTACATTTTTTTCCATGAACCCCACTGTACTTACTGAGCTCTTGATAGGGATGCCCAACTGTGTAGCCTCAACTTCTTCAGAAATTGAAGATGTTTTCTTATTTCTAAAATAACCACATACAAGTTTATTGATGGCACCACATAACCATAACTCATAGATTAATTACAAAAGAGCCAATAGGTAAGACATTGCAATAAAAGCCACAGACATGAGCATAAGCTAATAACAAGTCCTCACCAGGGCTTTGGGAATCACGTCCGTGCTGGAGAACGCTGAAATCCTTGCCTTCAGTTTCTGACACCTGCAGTATCGCTTCTTCAGCAGTCAAGATACAAGCATCATGGTAATCGGGGTCTTGGGCTTCTTTTTCTCTGTCTTCCTCTTTTTTAAACATCTTCATAACATCTGCTTCTGCTTTGTCACTGGTCTCATCCTCCTCATCGCTGTCACTTGTACTCCCACTCTCTTCATCTTCCTGTCTTGGAATGAAGCCTATTTCCTCACTGTCCTTGTCATCGTTACTAGTATTCTCATTTGAATCACTATGAATGACTTTCTTGAAATAATCTTCTGCAGAATCCATCATAGATCTTGATTCTGGCATCCAAAAAAAGAAAACTCTAAGTAATCAAGAGATAATTTTCAGGAAATAACGGTATGCTCTGAGGTTTCAACCATTAAATTATCTACTTCATAATCACACTGGAATAAAACTTTAAGAAAAATCAGAAAGCTTTTTGTGAACATCCCTGTGAGACATATTTTCATTTTAAAATCAATAAATATTTTTATGAACTATAAGGAAAACATCAGCTTTTGTCTTTCTTAAAGTTTACTAGAGGAGCATTACTTGTTTTCTTAAAACCTTTCTTAAAAAACTAACAAAACAAACTAAAGTGCAACATCCATTTTTCAGATTACTCAAACTCAATACTCAGCTGCAATTTTCTTTCTGATTTTCACCTTGCGTCAAACTCCTAGCAAATGAAGTTGCAGAAAAAAGAAACAAAACCACATTTTTATTACCTACTTGTAAAATACTACATGCATAGTACACTATATTACAGTGGTGTGCTTAATGTAATTTTACAGTGGAACTTTAGACCTACTTTCAAGAAATGTAAGCTATTTATATACATACAGCTACATAAAGTCACCTTTTGTGTACCTGCATACATACTTTTTGTCAAGGCAGCATTAAACCTGAGACTTTTCACCGATTTCCTATCTAAATTGAAAAAGCTGTACCAAAGGCTTCAGAACACCATTCTGGGATGAATCATGTATTTTTGCATGCTGAAATTGTCGCTTACCTAGAAAATGGCCATCACTACTTCAGCAATCTCCTAAGCAAGTGTGACATTCCATAATTGAAAACGTAAAGTCAGCTGCTCTCAAAGAAAGCAAAACAGTATCTGCACATACTACGTATGGACTGCTCTATTTCCTTTCAAAGAAAGGCTTAAATACTTTGCCACTTGGGTGCTTTTCTGCACACTGATATCTCAGGTGTCTGGGGCTACAGCATGGGCAGAGGCAAGAGGGTGGCTTTGACACCCTACCAGCACCCCTTGTTGCCCCTCCACCCTGGAGGGTGCTCCCTTGCTGCCCGCAAAGTCCCAGATGTTCCCTTGCATGCAGTCCAGCCACCCCATCCAGCCCTAAACCAACTGCAGCCCTAATGCAAACCCCAACCCCAGCCCCAAATCAAACCTTAGCCTTAACCCCAATCCCAGCTTCAGCACCAAACCCCACCCTAAAGGCGATCCCAACCACAACTTTTAACAAAGCCCCGGCCGGGACAGTACCTGCGACCGCTGCCCGCTCCACCGGCCGGCGCNTCGTTTCCGAGCTGCCGGCGAAACCGCATCCCTGAACTGCAAGGTATCATCAGTATTTCAGTGCTTCCATTCAGTTATGCTTTTCTGTCATGGCGGCTTCAGGTGATGGTCCAAGAGCCATTAAGCCCGCATTGCTTAAAAGATCTTGTTAACACAGGTTGCACATTGGGTGAAGAAAATGTTAATTCTTATTTCTGCCCCTCTATTCACCTGTCTTTATTCACCTTTATTCGTCTACCAGCTTGGTTTCTTAAAGGAGGAAATTCCATATAAAGATAAACTAAGAGATATACGTCACGCAACTTTTTAGCATTTCCAGCAAATCCTTTAGCAGGAACAGTACCGGACCCCTAATGCTTAAGGTTAAAATAGCAAAGCCTCGATTCACAAGGGAGCCTGTGTACCCAAGTACAGTTGAAACAACACTTGGGAAACAAGAGTTTACATATCAAATTGTCTTGGCTAGAAATGCAAAGCCCAGCTCCTCTTTAGATCAGGTACTTGTGCAGGACACAGGACAGAAAACCGCTGGGGTTACATATCTAAGTAGTCTCCTCATGGATCCAGGTAGGTTTTCAACAGCCTTCCTGATGGACAGCTGACACATAACACTGTCCATGTAAACAGATCAGAGGTCTCTTCCACATGCTGCATTTCCTTTGAGACCTGTACAAAGATTTCAGAAACTCAGGAGATGGATATCTTTTACAGCATAGCAGCACACCCACAGTGCTCCAGCATATCAGAATTGTTCTGTTTACCTAGCCAAGATAAGCACCTCTTCCCTCCTCTCAGCACACTTTCTTTTTCTTTGGTCGGTAACAATCTGGGAAATAATTAGAACTCTTTATTTCCTTGCCTCAAATTAAATGGGAGATGATTTTTAGCCCAATTTTTAGCCCAGATTTTTAATACAACTTTTAATTAGGTCCTGAAGACAGACCTTTAGATTCAATTCTCCATCCCTTTGGATGATGTATTTTGGTTTAGAAAAGTGTATTTTAGCTTTGCTGTTCATGCTATTCACCTGACTAAAAGGCTGACGAGACATTTTACTTTCCTGAGGAAGCTGGTCCTATGTGAAAACATATTTTCATGCTACATGAAAACATATTTAAGAAAGAGCAAAAATACCACTCATGCAGAGGAGTGAGGAAGGGGGGGGGGAAAAAGGAAAGAGAAAAAAAAAAGAGTGAGGAACACTAGTGCAAACACTGAGGTCAAGTGTCCCCATGGAGGGCCCTATGCTGGAACAGGTAGATATGCCCTGAAAGAACCACAGCCTGTGGAAAGCCCACATTGGAGCAGATTTATCCTGAAGGACTGCAGCCCATGGAGGGGACTCACACTGGAAAAGGGGTGAAGTGTCAAGAAAAATTGTTATGTCCTGACCAACCACCATAACCCCTCATCCCCCCTGTACCGCTCAGGGGATGTGGAGGGATAGAGGACTCAAGAATGAAGGAGTGAAGTTGACATAAGAAAAGGAAGGGTGGGGGGAAGGTGGTGGTTAAAATTTTATTTTTTATTTCTTACTACCAAAATCTATTTTAATTTGCTATAAGTTAAATTACTTCTCCCCAAGTTGAGTCTGGTCCCCCTGCGATAGTAACTGGTAAGCAGTCTCCCTGTATTTGTGTTGACCCACAAGCAGGAAAGAGGTACAAAGAGGGAAGGGGTACAGACGGATGCTTGAGATGAGGATCTGAGTCAGCCATTCTTTCAAGCATGAATCAGAGTGCCTAAAAATCATCGAGCAGTCGGCAGTAACCATCTAGTATAGAAAAACAGCTGCAAAAATTTTAACTTGGGACATCTTCTGAAGGGGAAATTCAAATTGTAACTGTTCAGCAACGGTAACTGGAGACTGAAGAATGACCTGGTCCTGGCAGTAGGAAAGCTTAACTCCAGAACCAGGTTAAACAATAGAAACAGGAATACCAGAGGTGGAATGACTCAATATAAGAGAAAACAAATTCCCTTGTTGATAAAATAAGAAGTGCTACGGTATTGATTTGTAATGATATGACTGGTGCAAGCATGTATAAGGAATCAACTCATGACACACCTTTGCAGACTCCCTGTAGAGCCGCTTATGGCAGTAGGACTCTGTCCAATGCATTGTCCATTAAATCACTTTATACTTGAGCACAAATGCGTATTTTATTCACCTCAAGGGGTACAATAAAAATTCCCCAACACTTACTTGAAGCTGTCAGGAGCCACCTATCTTAAGCTAAGCTAAGCTCTCTCCGTTAAAATAAATGCATAAATTCAAATTTTGCATAAGTTGTGCCTCAACTGGTCTTGGAATCTAGCCCTAAATTCAATACAGATGATGGAAAGGCTAGTACACCTCTGAAATGGGAGAAATTTTTGACCCAAAGATTAAACTAAATATATGAATACTTTAATTTCTTTCATTAACCTTACTGTAACAACAGGAAGTACAGAAAGTAGTGATAAGAAATCCAGTACTGCTTTGACTAATTTTCAAACAGTAATAAGTGTAAAGACCATACCATAAGGAACCCTCTGCTTGTCTGGTCTAACACCAGCCATAGAACTTTCACCACATTTCTGAGACATCACTTAAAGAAACATTGGAAAATGAAAGGGAAAGATTAAATGTGCACATGCTTTTATGTGGAAGAAAAATTCTTTGCTTTGTGTTAAGATAGAGTTATTCTGAACAAGCTGAAGTTTTAAATTAGGAACTATTCATAGTTACCCAATCATTTTTATTAGTATTTTTACTGTGCATTTTCTCGCTGAACTTTCTAAATATTGAAACTCCAGTCGTGTTCATCTTGTCAGTTTTTCCTGAAACTAATCATAATAGACAACTCTCTCCGATATCCAAATATTTCAGCTCCATTTCTGCACACCAGCTAGATTTTGACACATTTCTATTAAATTCTAGGAATAAGGAATGACTCTCTCCCAGACTCTAGGGATCTGCATCTGCTTATAATGACTTACTTACCCATTTATGAGATTTCTGAAGTGCATTTGCAGCCCATTCTGCATGGACAAATTACTCTGCTTTCTAGCACAATGGTAAGCAAGGTACTAGAATAGTACCACCCAACAGTGGTTTTGCTCTGGAGGAGGGAGATATCAAGGGGTAGGAGGGGGGTGAACAAGCATGGGAAAACAGAGGGGCAAGGAGGCAATAGGCAGATCACATGAAAATAGGTTGCTGGGCAGAATGCTTGTCTAGCCATGCACCTGCATCTAATCAGCACAGGCTATCCTGTCTGCTCATTAAACTCCATTTCTAACCACCTTCCTGGTTGAGGGACTACCTCTTCTGTGTGCGTGTATGTGTATGGAGGTCTCAGTGCCAGCAACTGGCGTCAGACCATGCATGGGTCAGATGGGTCCGTATGTGTGTGGAACCAGAAAGAGGAGTGAGTGAGGATCCATAAGTCAGTGTGCAATCCCTAGTGACTATCAAGCCAGACCTGCCAGCAAGCACATGAAGTGGCCTGGGAGCCAGGTATGCATGTCTCTAAGGTTGAGACCTCTGGAGGGGTTGGCTACCAGGGGGTCCAGGCCAAATACTGGCAAGACTGTAAGGTCCAAGGCTCATCTGAGACTTGTTTCCATGTGCATGTATTTCCTTGTGTGCAGTAGGCAACTGGGGAGAGCCAGGATCCACAGGCAGCCACCGGATAGCTCAAGTACACAGGCATACAGGCCCAGCTACTGGTGGGATATGCATTGTATATATTTCCCACTAAAGGGCCTTCCTACTGACCAGCTAATGAGTGCTGAATTTTTCTCTGAGTCCCTTGATCCATGTGGCCAGCTGTGTTCATATGTTTGTGTTGTATGTATGTGTGTGTTTGTATACCTGATGGGGACACATGCTCAGCCCCACTACTGGTTAGACCAAATATTTTCCTAGAAAAGTAAATCTGATATATACTATCAAATTTAAGGGCATGAAACAAAGTTTTCCAGATATAAAATCTGTTGATCATCACTAAATTGCATGTGGCTGTAAAAGGAGAGACAAAGAATTTGACATTAAATAGAAAAAGTGTTCTTCGTAAAATAAGAATACCTTTCTCATGTGGTGCTTTGAAATTATATTCCCTACATGTTTTTGTCAGGCACCTTAATATCCTCAAAACCAGTAATAAAACACAATCTATAGAATTTCATGTGCGTTTCCTGAAATATATCCATCCTGGATACAAAGTGTGTCCTTATAAGCCTTTTAATTACATACTTACAGCATTGAAACTTTCTGCATGAGTTTATAATTGCTGCATTAGCAATTATCATAATTTCCAGACGAGCACACAAAAGGTGAAATAGCTGTTCTTACGTTATTAGAACCCATTAAGATGCCAGTTCTGACTCAGCAAATTCATAAATAAGAAATATAAACAGAAATTACATAAAATGTAAGGGTAGCCATACTTACACATGCAATTCTTCTCCAACCCATACAAAAAACTTCTTCATACTAGTGTTGTTTAAGTATAAATTTGAAGTTACAAAAAAACAACTGAAAATCTTGGAGACTTCAGGGTTTTTTAAGAAAAATTCAGCCACATTCTTCATCTTATTTTTTAATGATCAAGAACCTTTTACACCCTGGTAAATCTTTCCTCACTTTGTATATACAGAGTCTCTGTTCTACCCACTTGTAACTTTGGCTAAAATGAATCTGACCTGAGATTTCACAAACACGCTCTTTGCCTCAGGATGAATAGGCGTTTGTTAAAAAATTCAAACCTTTTAACAATTACTGAGAATAATTTTAGGGGAAAAGAGGACTAATTTTAGCTAGTATTATTTTTCTGTTTCTTTAGAGACCTCTATTTTAAAATGCTGTACCTGCAACTGTTATGAAAATTTCCTTCCCTAACTTTTATATCAATCATAGAATGATTGTATCAATTGTAGTATGAAAGCATATTAACTTTGATAATACACACTCATTTGCAATATACACTGCAATGTAATGAGGTAGTGGAATTTTAGTGGAGGTTTTGGTATTGTTCATATTTAAGTAAAGCAAACAAAAGGACACCTCATCGCAAGCACCAGAAGAGCCCAGCCCTGGAAATAAGGACTTTGCTTTTTAGAGCTGTCCATGAAAGATAAAAGATCCCCCTGGGCAACCAAGGTAATGCTAACATCCTAGACCCTCCAACACACCTTTGAAACCCTCCCAGTATCTGATGTCACAGATAAGTCCTACAGCAAGACTGACTCCGAGGACATCTGGATCAACGGACAATCAGCAAGAACACTGATGACACTGGAGAAACATGGTTGCTTTGCAAAGTTTTACTATGATTAGTAGTAAGTAGTTCCTGTGTGAATTAGTTATTAGTCAAGTTGTGTGGTACCCAGACACTTGAAGGGTGTAAGATCCCTGTGTAAAACCACATTCAGTGTGCCTGACCCTTAACCCTTATAATTCTATAGTTTGCTTCCTAGCCTCTTTCCTGGGCTGCGTAGGCAAGCTGCAAAACTTATGTAACACAATACATAGGGCAGAAAACTTTAAATTAGTTTTGGTGTTAGACATGGGAATTTTAAGTCCTAACAAAAGTTCACCAAGATTTGGGCTAAATTCAGTCCATAGATAACAATTCAGTACAGATTATTTGTAACAGCCTACTGAAATCTCTGATTACTCCTACACTACACATGCATCAAGCACACAGACTAACCACACTGAACATGCCTTCCTCTTTCTTTTAGTCTCACGATTATCACAGAGGAAAACCATCAAAGTGACACAAACACAGGAACAGCAGCAAAATGCTTATTGATGCACTGGGTGGGGACACAATAACAAACAGGTTTTGATCAGAGAAAGAACAACCATGGTAAAAGAATGAGGGCGCTGCAAGCCTGATATTATACAGAGATTATATTTTCCCCCACACAAACGGTCCTCCAAATCTTCCTGCAAGCCATACAGCAGTTTGTTGAAGTTACACTGTATGTCTGCTTATAAAAGTATTTACCTACCCATTTCTAAAAGGGGAAGCCAATATTCTTGTTCCATATCAGTCATACTAGGAACAATCAATAGGAACTGGCCAAAGTTCTCCTCTGTTCTGCTGTTGTACTCATTTAATGCAGCAGCAAAATCTTCTGGGAGATCATTATGAATTACCTGAAGAAAAACACAATTTACATTTATGTTTCTGAGCAGCTAGAAGAAAATATGACATGCTATAATCAAATGAAATACTGTAATTGAAGTTCATTGTGATACAGCCACAACAATCGATCAGTGCAGCTGCTGCAGAGGAGGAGGAGCAGGGCCACTCCCGGTCAGCAGCCAAGGCAGCAGTGCAGGGCAAGGACCTCACTAAGAGGCACAGTCCCACTGGGCAAGCAGGACGGTGACGGGTCCCACCAACAGCCCAGTCACCATCAAGCAAAGTAAGCCAACATCAACCCAGGAACCTCACACAGTAACTCAGGAACACAGATAAAACAAGCCAGCTGCAACCAGACAGAGCTTAAATGGAGCCACACAGTTGGGGGATCATAGGGGAAGGCTTCAGGTGAGGCTGGCCAGGGCAATTAACACCAATTAGTACACTCAGGTCCCTGACAGTATTTGAGCTTAGGCTGAATTACTTTTCAAGCAAGTTTCAGTATCTGTATATTAATTTCTAAGAATCAAAGCTGACATAAAGCTAAGACCCATGTATTTTTGCAGTTTCGAAGCACAGAATTTCAAAGCAAATCCACTCACTAGCTTCAGGATTTTGCAGGCAATTTATCTTTTATTTTAGACTGTTTCTGGAGTTTACACTCAGTGATGTGATTTGGTACCTTCCTCAGCTTGCTAAAAAAGAGTATTTTAGAAAATGTAAATATGTCTACTATGCTCCATGTTTCTTATTGATAACATAGGAAAGACCTTACCCTTATTTCAGAAACTTACCATGTGCTCAATGAAAACAGTGTTAGAAGAGGATATATCTTGGACTATGGTCCCTTTGTCACTGGTGATCGAGTGCTGGGAGCTGTCTTGTTTTTTAGACGTTGTGTTCAAGAAAGAAGACAACACAGTTAATATGTTCCTAATATTACTTTCCTGTGTAAATAACTGTTCTCTTTCCAGATAAATATTTTTAAAAGTACATAAGAAAAATTCTTAGGTTGTGGTCCTAATATTGTGAGAGGTTTGCAAGGGCTTCTAGCTGTTGTAGAAATATTTATTCTTTCAGAGAGGTGATATGCTTGCAAAGGACTCAGATACCTTCAAGGCATCAACTAACATGGTTTACATCTGAGAATATATTCTGAATCAACAATTATGAATATGATTGCTATGACACTGACACTCGCAGTGATAAGATAAAGTTGGATATTTCTTGTCAGATTTCCAACTGCCATGTAGAATCATAGAATTGTTGAGGTTGGAAGGGACCTTTAAGATCATCAAGTCCAACCATTAACCTAACCTGACAAAACCACTTCTAAACAATATCCCCAAGTACCATTTCTACCCTTCTTTTAAACGCCTCCAGGGATGGCGAATCCACCACCTCCCTGGGCAGCCTATTCCAATGCTGGATAACCCTTTCAGTGAAAAAACGTTTCCTAATATCCAACCTAAACCTCGCCTGGCTTAACTTGAACATTTTCCTATCCAAGTCCTATCACTTGTCACTATGGAGAAGAGGTCAGTCCCCATCTCTCTACAACCCCCATCAGGTACTTGTAGACAGTGATAAGGTCTCCCCTCAGCCTCCTCTTCTCCAGGCTAAACAACCCCAGTTCCCTCAGCCACTGCTCATAAGACTTGTCCTCCAGACCCCTCACCAGTTTTGTTGCCCTTCTCTGGACACGCTCCAGCACCTCAGTGTCTTTCTTGTAGTGAGGAGCCCAGAACTGAACACAGTACTTGAGGTGGGGTCTCACCAGTGCCGAGTACAAAGGGATGATCACTTCCCGAGTCCTGCTTACCACACTATTCCTGATACAGGCCAGGATGCCGTTGGCCTTCTTGGCTACCTGGGCACACTGCCGGCTCATATTCAGCCAGCTGTCCACCAACACACCCAGGTCCTTTTCCGCCAGGCAGCTTTCAAGCCACTCTGCCCCAAGCCTGTAGCGCTGCATGGGATTGTTGTGACTCAAGTGCAGCACCCGGCACTTGGCCTTGTTGAACCTCATACCATTGGCTTCAGCCCATAGATCCAGCCTGTCCAGATCCCTCTGTAGAGCCTTCCTACCCTCAAGCAGATCAACACACCTGCCTAGCTTAGTGTCATCTGCAAAATTACTGAGGGTGCATTCGATCCCCTCATCCAGGTCATTGATAAAGATGTTAAAGAGAACCGGCCCCAGCACCAAGCCCTGGGGGACACCACTTGTGACCGGACACCAACTGGATTTAATTCCATTCACCACCACTCTCTGGGCACGGCCATCCAGCCAGTTTTTTACCCAGTGAAGGGCACACCTGTCCAGGCCATGAGCAGCCGGTTTCTCCAAAAGAATGCTGTGGGAAACTGTGTCAAAAGCTTTGCTAAAATCATGGTAGATGACATCCACAGCTTTTCCCCCTATTTGCTTTCCTTTATCATAATCTTTAACACACTGTTAAAACCCAATGGTGGTGTTAGGATGGTGATATTAGACTCTACGGTCTAGCTTATAATGTGAGAATTCTGACCTGAAAAAGAAATACAGCATTAGCCTTAAGCTTATTTGATCAAGATCACAGAATCACAGAATATCAGAATCGTCAGGGTTGGAAGGGACCTCTGGAGATCATCTAGTCCACCCCCGCCCGCCAGAGCAGGGTCACCTACAACAGGTTGCACAGGACAGTGTCCAGGCGGGGTTTGAATGTCTCCAGAGTGGGAGACTCCACAACCTCTCTGGGCAGCCTGTTCCAGTGCTCCACCACCCTCAAAGTAAAGAAGTTCCTCCTCATGTTAAGATGGAACTTCCTATGTTCAAGCTTGTGCCCATTACCCCTCGTCCTATCAATGGGCACCACTGAAAAAAAGACTGCTCCCATCCCCCTGGCATCCTCCCTTCAAGTATTTGAAAGCATTAATAAGATCCCCCCTCAATCTTCTCTTCTCTAGACTAAAGAGACCCAAATCCCTCAGCCTTTCCTCATATGAAAGATGTTCCAATCCCCTAATCATCTTTGTAGCCCTTTGCTGGACCCTCTCCAGCAGATCCCTGTCCTTGAACTGGGGAGCCCAGAACTGGACGCAGTATTCCAGATGCGGCCTCACCAGGGCAGAGTAGAGGGGGAGGATGACCTCCCTCGACCTGCTGGCCACACTCCTTTTGATGCACCCCAGAATGCCATTGGCCCTCTTGGCGCCAGGGCACGTTGCTGGCTCATGGTCATCCTGTTGTCCACCAGGACTCCCAGGTCCCTTTCCACAGAGCTGCAAGATGTTAAATAAAGCTGGGGGGAGGATGCTAATTTTTATCTATTTACTGAAAACGGGATGCATATTTTTTCAGCTTGCCGAAAATAATACATAGATTTAGTACATTTATTTAAGATTTAAAAAATATGTTTAGCTACAAGATACAGAATCCACTGTCAATATGAGGAATAAAACTGTATCATATACTTTTGCTTTTGTATCTGCCTTAGTCATCAGCTTTGGCAAAAAGCAGCACGAGTCTCAATACCAGTGTGATACTCAGCGGAAACTGGCATTTTAGCTGGAGTACACTGGATTTTACAAGTTTTTTTTTGTTTTGGGCTGTGGAATCTTATAGAAAATCCAATTTCCCAGCACATCTAGTCCATGCTGTTGAGCACATTCAGACATCTAAAAAGCAGGGTTCAAAATACAATTTTATTTCATTTTCTGTTCTAGCAAAATGTCATTTCAGTAATATTCAGGACTATGCCTTAAAGTGAAGTGTGTTGTCAGAAGGGTTTTGAGTACATAAAGTTACACCGAATCAATGATATGATAGTGTAACTTGTGGATGTTAGTACTGCCAGGAGAGTAGATAGGATCTGAAAGATCAATGAAGTGGAGAAAATTTTGGCACTATTTGACAGTACCTCAAGATTATAGTCTACACAGAAAGAGGAAAGACACTGAAGTGTAAGAAGAAAATAAAGAAGTGTTTAAGAGAATCAAACTATTCCTTCATCAAACTTGCTGTATTAGATATATTGATATCGTGCTATCTCAGATGAAGACATTTTTAAATCAGTGCGTTCCACATCTTTTCTGACCCTCAGACAGCTACTCAGCGCTGGACATTTGGGATGCGAGTTGGTAAAAAGAAAGATTTTAGAGATGTGAGAAACTTGTGTTATGCAACTTGCCTCCATGTGATTATTTAACTGTGAGATGCCTCGTACTGTAATTAAATCAAACTTTTTAAAACAGTCAGTCAAGCGAATAGAGGCAAACCAGTCAGTGCCCCTATTCAGACCGTATTTTAAGCTACACAGAATAGGCATACACAACCATACTCAGCTGTTAAAGGAAGGAAGTGTCAAAAAAGTACGCTGAGTTTTTTCATTTCAAAGTGTTTCAAATAATGAAGTTTTGCCATTTTCACTAGCTAAAAATTTGTAAAAAATCAGGATTGGAGCTGTGAAGTGTAAATGGAGTTTACATGCTGTTATTGGAGTAACGGGAGTTTACATGTTGTTATTCTAAAGTATAAAAGTTTTTTTAAAGGGATGCTTATTCTTCTAGTGTTTATGGCAGGACAGTCCTTTGTTCCTTCTCGTCTCTGTTCATGCACTTTTTATGAGGTGACCACATCCAATGTAAAGGCTTAAAATAATCTTGTTTTTTATGATTTACAGGTCCATTTATCCATGCCTGATTTTTTTTCTATCCATCCACTTCTACATTTCATCCTGCCTCTGTGACATACAGGAAAAATGTCAGTTTCAGCACTATATGGCAAAACTAATGCACTAACTGCCAACCCATTTCTTTCCCAATTTGTGGCACAATTTTGCAGTTATCCCCAATTCTGTTTGTCCTACACATTTAAGCCAAGTCTAAATTATGCTGCGTTATTATTCATTAGTGATGAAACTATAGGTAAATGTCACAAACAGCTGCAAATGACAATGAACACACTCAAGCATTCTACATACACTGCATAATGTTACCAAAAAGATGAGATTTTTCAGCAAGTTTTAACATTGCCTTATAAGTATTCTTTTTTATTTCATTCCTATGTATGAGCTTTAGTAACTATCTTCATTCAACTACACAGGCCTTAAGAATGGGGGGAAAAATCCTCTGTCAATCATAACTCAGAAAAATACTTTTGCCCACTCACCTGTCTTCACCAGGATGCTTCCCTCCTTAATGCCTTAATGCCGGTGAAAGCACCACTGAAAGACTACATAGGCAGCAGCAGCTGGAAAAGGTCAGAGCAGGCTGAAGGACATGTAGGGAGAGAAAGGAGACAGAGAGCATAGGCAGTGGATTAGACCTCTTGAGGTTTAAGGAGCACAGTCCTCTATGAGATGTTTTACCTAGCCTTGTCTTAAACACAGGCCTCAAGTATTCCTTGTTTCCAGCTCTCATTTGGCTATTGAAATGTCTATTTAGGCTGTAAGGAGTGGTGAGAAGAAGTAGCTAGTTTGACTTGAGCTGGCAGTTCATGGCAGCTGCTGGGAATATTTTCTTTTCATAATACCTCTATTTCAGCTCTTCTTTTTCAATCGTTTCCACCCATTTTTCATTCTCAACCACACAACCTGATCCCTTTTCTGATTTTGTTTCTGTCACTCATCTGCTGACTCAGCTCACTAAGATGGTAGAAAAACTATTCACTTCTTTCTTGGATTATTTCTCTCCTGCATTGTCTTCGTAATTTCACTCGCTCTGAAGCCAGGTAAGTACCAGAGCCAGTGAGAGATGGGGTAGCTCACACAGCTGGGACAGGAGAAAGAAAAGAGAGTGGAAAAGGGGGGAAGCGAAACTAGGGTGGCTTTTTTTGCCCCAGCAAATTGTTAGATTGGTTTGGCTCAGGGCCTCTGATGGTACTCTTCAGAAATCTCTGTATTTGCAAAGACGCTTACACTCCCACTGTATTGTGTTTGTGTGGCAAGGTTCTGGTAGTGGGGGGGGCTACAGGGCTGGCTCCTGTAAGGAGCTGCTAGAAGCTTCCCCTGTGTCCAACAGAGGCAATGCCAGCCAGCTCTAAGATGGACCCGCCACTGGCCAAGGCTGAGCCCACCAGCAATGGTGGTAGAGCCTCAGTGATAACATATTTAAGAAGGGGAAAAAAAACCCTGTGCAACAATCTGGAGCTGGAGAGAGGACTGAGAATATGTGAGAGAAACAACCCTGCAGACACCAAGGCCAGTGAAGAAGGAGGGGGAGGAGGTGTTCCAGGCGCCGGAGCAGAGATTCCCCTGCAGCCTGGGGAAAGACCATAGCGAGGCAGGCTGTCCCCCTGCAGCCCACAGATGTCCACGGTGGAGCAGATATCCAGCTGCAGCCCATGGAGGACGCCATGTCAGAGCAGGCAGATGCCCAAAGGAGGCTGTGACCCTGTGGGAAGCCCGTGCTGGAGCAAGCTCCTGACAGGACCTGTGGACCTGTGGAACTGTGGAGAGAGAGAAGCCCATGCTGCAGCAGGTTTGCTGGCAGGACTTGTGACCCCATGAGGGACCCACGTTTGAGCAGCCTGTTCCTGAAGGACTGCACCCTGTGAAAGACACCCACACTGTAGCAGTTTGTGAAGAACTGCAGCCCGTGGGAATGACCCATGTTGGAGAAGTTCGTGGAGGACTATCTCCCGTGGGAGGGACCCCACACTGGAGCAGGGGAAGAGTGTGAGTCCTCCCCCCGAGGAGGAAGGAGCCACAGAAACAATGTATGATGAACTAACGGCAACCTTCATGCCCCATCCCCCTGCGCTGCTCCAGGGAGGAGACAGAGAAAACTGGGAGTGAAGTTGAGCCCAGGAAGAAGGGAGGGGTGGTGGGAAGATGTTTTAAGCTTTGGGTTTATTTCTCATTACCCTACTCTGATTTGATTGGTAATAAATTAAATTAATTTCCCTGAGTAGAGTCTTTTTTGCCTGTGATGGTAATTGTTGAGTCGTCTCCCTGTCCTCATCTCAGCCCACAAGCCTTTCGTTATATTTTCTCTCCCCTGTCCAGCGAGGAGGGGGGAGTGATAGAGAGGCTTTGTGAGCACGTTGCGTCTAGCCAAGGTCAACGCACCACACTCATTTATATCAATGGTAACTGTAGGTACTAAGGATGCAGACAAACATGCCATTCAATTCTAAATATAGAATTAAGTGCTTAAACTTAGATGCCTATATTTTAAAAATGTAACTGTATTTTAAAAGAGACTAATATTTGAATTAAAGCTGTTTTAGTTTCCCTTACTTACCCAGTCTAACACTGTATTTGTTAATTACTGTCCTGGTAGTTTTCTGTTTTCTGCCTTTTTTTTTTGAAGCTGTCAACAAACTGGAGATTTCTTCTTTGCTCTCAGCATGTTGCCAGCATCTCTTTACTTTCTGTAAACATCTTAGAAAAAAAAATACAACGCATTTTATTACTTTTCTAGCAGATGTAATATAGCTATACAAACTTGGCAAACTCTTCAAAACAGCAACAACAAGAACAGAATCCACTGGTAAAAGGGTATGATTTTATGTCACTAAGGAACACATTTTTTATTTCAATTCCTCTAACAGCCATTGGGTGGCAGACGATGAACAGTATGTAAATAGCCTGCTATGGGCCTAAGAGGTTTCCTCATTTATGCAGTTTGTGCCTGACCAGCTGGAGATTAGATAGATCCACTGGCTCCTTGTAAGATGCACAGTTAGCAGCATGGCAGTGTCCGAGAAGTTACTGAACTACTTTTTATATAGAGCCCACAGATTCAATCCCTCATCTTTTTGAATACAATCCCAGTACAGATTTGTATTATTTTATACATTTTTCCCCCAGGATTTGTAATGATAGGCAAATTCTGACAAAAAAAAAATCCTTCTCAAAAAAGTAAGTGGAAATTACAAAAAAGACAATTAGAAAGTAAGCAAACCTAACATGATAATGTAGCCAGTTATATGTGTTTCTTCATTTTGGTAACACAGAGAATGGTTTTACTTTGTGCTTTTCTGTGTGCCTGCATGTATGTGTATGTATGTGTAGGTACTTGTCCACATGTTTGGATGCGTGAGTGTATGGATGTTACTGCAAGAGAAATGAAATTTCTTGGAGAAAAGCTCCAGATCCTGATTTCCATATGAGACAAAGCCCAGTAACTTATACCTCTAATTTCTGGGCTGGAATTCTACATCTTCCAGCTGGCACTTCAATAAAATAGTTACAGTAAGTCCTAAATAAGTGTACATATGCATTCCTCAATGAAACAACTGTGATGCTAATGAGAGCATATTTGTTCTACAATGTCAGCTCTTGTCCAACAGTGTTAGTTTTTGTATGTTCTTATTTCTTTGGAAGTTCACAATTTAGAAGTAGAACTTTTTAATACTGATAAAGACACAGATGAATAATCTTTTTTTTTTAATAATTGAAATAATGTAGCATATCTGACAGTTGAGAGCATCATGGTGAAAATCCCATCTAAAACCACCACTCACTGCTAAGCCATCTGGCAGTGTTTTATCAAATTGATTACAGAGTTGCCCATACTTAGATAACAAAAGCCTGATTTTTGAGAAAATGCAGTACTTCAGTAACAAGTAAACAAAAGTAAGAGATTAAAAAGAGTAAGTAAATATCTTGGTTTGTCATGTTCCAGATGACACAAAACCTGGTGTGGCTGATATGTCAGAGGGTCATGCTGTGAGGGTGACTGAGGACTGGCACAGGTTGCCCAGGGAAGCTGTGGAGTCTCCCTCCCTGGAGACACTCTAGGTGGCCTTGCTTGAGCAGGGGGTTGGACCAGATGACCTCCAGAGGTCCTTTGTAACCTCAACCATTCTGTGATTCTGTGATCACTGAACTACCCGTGTTATATTACTGTAACTCCAGCAGTATACTACAGAATCACAGAATGATAGGCGTTGAAAGGGACCTCTGGAGATCACCTAGTCCAACCCTGCTGCCAGAGCAGGTACAGCTACAGCAGGTTGCACAGGATGGTATCCACTATACATTACTGCACTACTAAAGTCAGTTCAAAATACAATTTCTAGAGATTAAGGATGTGGTATAATAGAAAGTAACTCAGCAGGCATTGTACGTGAGAAAATAATGATGACAGAAGTTTTATAGTGAATGCAAGACAGATTGCACAAGATCAGATTAGCCACATTATAGAGGCCGTATTAAACACTTGTCAACTTTTTTGCCAATTTCCATGTGAGTTTGGTCTTGTCTTTATTTATTATACCCTGAAAATTAAGGATTTAACTCCAGCTAGTAGGTCCTTCAAAAGTGTAATATACCTGTGCTACTTCACACACATTGATGATACTGTAATACTGCAGTGAATTACTATTTTGTATTAAGCTACACAAGGTAGTAAAGTCATAAGGTTGTAGAAACAACATATAGAACTACCCCTTCATTATGTTCCTTCAGGATTTTTTCCATGCAGTTGTATGATGCATAGGTTTTCCCCGACAAAGTAGGGGCAACAATCCCTGCAGACTTATTGTTAGCTACAATATCAGGAATCTCTTGCTGAAAAGGGAGCAAATGGATGGCAAGTTAAGAAAACTTTTTGTGATAAATCCCGAGTTGCACACACACAATTACAACATTTCACTGATATAGGGTCAATATTTTCTTCTTTTTTTTTCTTGTTCTCTTCACTAATTTTTTCTTTAAGGAAAGACTTTTACTTGTTAAAGGAAATTCATCTTTCCTTCACTGATATCATCCTGCAATTTAGTACTACTAAAGCATGATACTGTGAATAAAGCTCTTAGTTCCTTCTATCAATCCTCATCAGTTTATTGTGTCTCACAGTATCTAAGCTTCAGAATATTTTTGCATTCTTGTTCCAGAAAAAATGGAAATCCCCATTTTGTTTTCAGTTTCTCACTTTTGCTGGAAAATGCTTGAAAACATAATTTAGATATATCCCAAAGTTCTAAATAAAAGAAAATTAAGAAGTTAATTAAAAAAATGTTTCAATCTGATTATTTTTAATCCAATCCCATGGTACTTGAGACTTCACTCACTTTGTTTGTCATGAACAATACTGAAATGAGAAAGTAGATGTCACCTTCACTGTTTTCTTTGTTCAAGCTATTCAAACAACTACTGGCTCAAAGATATAAGTCAGAGTAATTTTGTACCAATATCTCAAGATTGTTTGAATTTAATCTATTTCTTGTAATACCAGTGTCTTCCTGTGCACACCCATAAACATAAGCATATTAAATAAAATTCACTGTGTATGGTATTACCTGCCATGTATCTGGATAAAAAATTTGTACACTGGGATCTCTATCTTCCTCTCTTCTCATAACAGGTAATGGTCCATGTGCTGTCGTTGGAATTGAGCTACTCCCATACCAACAGAAAACATTGAGACCTCTGACTATGCTCTGCATTCTGTAGACATTTAGTACATTTTTCAGCTGGACTGAAAAGTACATTTTTCAAAGGACCCAGAAAATATTCTGGGTAGCCTTTAATTCTCAACAAAATTAAATCTTGACAAAGTGGGTAAAAACAAGTGCCAAATGCAAAATACATCCCAGCTTGACAAAACTAACCACTTATTTGGAGAAACGCCATACAAATGATGTGGACATCAGTGTAGGAAGAGTTAAGCAAAGTTTAAAAAAACAGCTGCACAAACTGAATGGATAAAAGAAAAAGATGTGGCAACAACATAAAGCACATACTAATATATAAGTAATTATCTGTCATTCTGTTAAAGATTTCAGTTCACAAGCTTCATACTTTTCCCAAATATGGATACAGTGGCCTGTATTCTTTTGGTAGGTAGGCCTACAAAATGCAAATCAATTCAAAAGGAGTACAATTTTTTGAACTTCAGACTAGCCTTCAAAGCAACTCAAAAAGCCATTAGGATATCTGAAACATATTTACATTCAAATTTGCATCCTTACAGGGGAAAAGAGGCAAGACAAACTTCCATCTTGAATGGCAACTCCTAATAGTAAGATTAGATGATCAATCATCTCAAACCTATTATGACCCCAAATGGCTGATTACCATGGTACCTAGTATCAATTAAATACAGTACTGAGTGGCATATAATAATCCCATGTATGTATCTTTTTTAATAATGTTTGTCAATTACAAGTTTTAAAAGATACAAAAGCACAGTGGATGAGGTTGCCTTAAATCATATCTGTTCATCACTTCAACTAGCAGAAAGAGAATTTTACCCATCATTGATTGGAGTTTTAATTAGGCAAAAGAGTAAAAAAAATCACACTTGGTCTGCTAGGGTGGTATGCATTCTTCAGGAAAAAAAAAAAAAGCACAATTTAGAGAGACTATTATTGACCTCATAAATTAGAAGTGAATGGGATTGCTGGAGAGTCATTTAAATCTGAACAAACTGCTGGAAGACACCAAGAAATAAAATTATTATAAAAGCTTACACACTTCACAGAGAACGTGCTTCTTAAGGTATCAAGCACCACTATCTGATATGCAGTCAGCCATGCTGTGGTAGGCATTTAACAACATTTGTAATGGCAGCAATGTCATAGGTCTAGGGGTTAAAGCCTTTGTGATAACGTTATGGAGTCAGTCCCCTGTAATAAAATTTGTTCTTGCCTTTTTCCTTTTAAAGAATATAGAATTACATTTAAAATACTATTACAGAGGCTTTCTATGGAGGTTTTACACTTTTCAAATTCAGGAAAGACAAGCTTAATTTTCACTCCCTCATTTGCTTACATCAGGTAGTACAGGCAATTATAAATACTGCATCTCTGAACTTTACAGTTCTTGATTTTGCACTGTAAGTCTTTATCAGGGATTTCACTGCTAATATTGTTGTTGCTTTAACTTAATATTTAGAGAAAACCAGCAATAACTATGGCCCCAGCAAATATATATAGGAAAAATAGAAAAATTTTATAGATATAACCTGTGGATGATTTGGACTGTTTGCCAAAATCTCACATCCAAAATATCTAAGGGATTTGGCAATCCTCTGATAATCTGTTGTCTGCAGTAAATCATGCTATTTATCCAGTGGAAAATGGATTCTTTTCATTGCTTCAACAACTACTCTTAGATCTTTCACACTTCTGTCTTGGGGAAAAAATAAAAGCCAGCTGTAATGATTGCCATATCCAATACTTTTCCTTTTAAGAGTCTTTCCCCTCATGGAACAAACTTTCAAAAATCAGAAGCCAGTGATTCTTACAGACGTCCCAATGTATACAGAAATCAGCAAATGCGATAGAGGTACTTGGAAACAAAAATGTATGGATATTCTGTCTGCAAATGTGTAGCATGCATTTTCCCCTGGTCTCCCATATCATTCCAGACCTCCAGCCCTGTAAACCTAGAGGCACCTGCCAATCTGGGTTAAATAGTTACTGATGTCAGCCCACCCTTAACTCCTGTCACTGCTTCATTTCTGGCTGTTACTCTCCCAGTTATTCTACATTAACTGATGATATGCTAGACTTTATCTGTTAGGTGTTCCAGCTTGAAACAAAACAAAAAGCAATAAGAAGCTAGTATGTACAAGAAAGGCTACTGCAAGCTGTTTATAATTTCCCTTGATTCTTGGAGAGTATATCAGTACCTCATCAAAATAGCTCAAATTGAGCAGCGTCAACAGTCCCAAACTGAATGGGTTGTGGGTCTGGGCAACCACAAAATAGCAATGCATCACCTGATGCAGTACCAGAGGCCCTCGCTGACACTGTGGAGGGAGAGTATTAGGCAGTAGAGAGGCCATTACACTCAGTGGAGGCATACCTCACTCATGGACCTTTGTTCACGTTTTTGTCCATCATGTGAAGAACATATATTCATCATCACTGCTAAGAATTTAGTGGAAACAGAAACGAAGTTATGCAAGCTTGCCATAATAAAACCACCCTCAAAAAGCCCAATATGGGTCTATTGTGTGCTTAGCAGGTTTAAAGCATTCTTTAAATTTACAGCATTCTGTTACTCAGCTGGCCCAACATAATCTGCAATATACCTATTATGAAAAACTACTTCTTACAAAACTCAGATGATGCCAGACTCTGTAATGCCTAGATAACTCCTCAAATACAGAATATGCCTCTCCCACAAATTAATTTCCTTGAAGTGATCTGAGCTATACACAAAGCTCTGCTGTTAGTATGAAAACTCTATGCCACTACAATAGGCAAAGTTTATGAGGAAGGTCTTCTCCAGTCTTCATACAGTTAATTCCTACCATTCCCTCCAAAGAAACCACAAAAATACGTACACTTACCTTTATCTAGGGATTGTTCTTTCCACGGATGAAAACAGACATTCAAACCAGACATTTCTGCAGTACATTTCACAGAATTACTTTGACGTGTTTCCAGGAAATGTTTTAACTTATTTATTCCAGACCTAAAATTCTGTTTAATTTGGTTGTCAATGCAAAGGCTTTTCCATTGTTTCTGATCTTTTTCTTCCTCTTCATCTTTCATCTTATTCTGGTTTTCTTCAATGATTTTTTCTGCTTTTGAATTCTACCAATAAATCAAATTATATATAAAGTATTTGTGAAATTTTAGTTAACAAATGCTAAATGTCTTCCATAAATTCCATGTTCACTGCTTTATAAATTTGATTCACATTTTGCATTTTCTCTCATACAAAATATTTTCAAAACAAAATCACAGTCAGCACATATATCACCAGTAGTAACCCAGTGGTAATGAAACATACATAATGAAACAGACCCACATACAGTGAAGAAAACATGTCCAAGGACAAAGCAATATTAAGGCTTTGAGAACTCTGTAATAAATCTTTGATCTGAGTAAAGGACGCATATGTACTTTATTATACATACAAGCTGGCTAATAAACAAACACACAAAACAGTGATAGTCAACTGGCTACCTCACGTATTCAGACTAAATGAAATCTTTTTTACTATTGTGTTATTCAAACTTTTGAAACAAAGTTATTTTCACTCTGTATCAGCTACTATCCAAAATTATATTTAGAATAAACAATCTTTGTAAAAGAATAATATTCACCAATCTTTTGCTAATTAAACTGCCTAATAATAATACCTAGAACATCGATTACCTCATATGCCTTTGCCATCCCTTTGCCCTGTCCCATTTTCTGTGTATTAGCCAAGAAACAAAATAATTGTTGTACACATATTAGTGTGAATGACCTTGCTTTTAGGCCTCTTTTTCCTTAAGAAATGCTCAAAGATGTGAGGGCTGCAAGCTCAATAAAGGACCAATAAAGTGATAATCTTTCATTATCACTATGCATCACTAAACAAACAGCAGATTAAAGAGATTTATCATGAAGTCTTTCTAACATTTTAAACTGTATTTTTGAGGAAATGTGTGTCTGAATGTATTAAATAAGTCACTCAGATGCCAGTGTAGTAGGTAGAACCTAAGAATGAAAGTGAACTTATACACATACATTGTATGATGAAACACTAGTCCATTCAACATACATCTGTGCAATTCTTAAAGTGAAATTTTAGAAAGTCTTAGCAAACTATCGCAAGGATTATGCAATTATTTTCAAGTACCTCTTTATTCCATGATGCAACATACAAGAATAACATTAAGGCTGCAAAGCCAAACACTCAAAAATCAGACAGTGACAAAATTAAGTCTGCCTGCTGAAAGAAAATGAAAGCACATGGGAATTTAGGACAGAAGTGGCTAAACTAGGTTAATTTCCTTCTGTCTTGTTCTTTCACAAGTACTACGTCATGTAAACCATATGCAGCCTCTATGAGACCTTAGCAGTGAGGCAACAGCCTGTACAAATGTGCAGTCTGCTTTCGAAGCTGTTACATTTAGGAACTTGAAAGCCTTGTGCAAAGATCCAATTCTGTGCATAAAAGGCATCAATTCCTGCTTGACTTAAAACTGACCAAAAATTAAGGTATTAGGTTAAAAGCATTACCTAGGTCATAAACTATTACCTATCCATGTAGAATACTGCTGAAGTGTAAGAACAATTATGTCTGCTCTAATAATAAGGAAGTACTTAAAATAAAAGCTCTGTAATAAACTTTTCTTTTAAAAAAAAGAGTTTTGATTAAAATACTTTCCCCAAACCATATGAAAGTCTAATAAACACAAAAGAGAATTAGCTTCTTAACCTGAATTTCTGAAATCTTTTTTGTTAAACTTATTGACTGTCAATATCTGCTGTATTTCCTCTCTCTGAGAAAATGTATTTGAAAATTGTCTGCAGTCACTTTTATTTTCTCCTTGATCTTCAAAAGACAGTAAATTTTCTTTACAGCTTTTAGCTGTGAGATTGTCATTATCAGTTCCATTTTGAAAACAAACTGCCACGACTGTCACCTTTCAGTTTATATATGCTTATTAGACAGAGGTGTTCTATCTCCACATATTACACTTTCTAGTTATCTCTAAAAAATATTCTTATAAGCTTTATTAGTTAAATAACTGTATAAATGAAGTCAAGGGGACTTTGAAAGATGAAAGCTATCTATTGTCATAAGTTGTGGTAAATCATATTTACTAATTTACTTCATCAGGGTTTGAAGTCAATGGACACCAACAACCTTAACCAAGATCTCTGCCATCCTTTCTTTGCAACTCCCCAAACTGCAAACTCACTCTCACTCGCACCAGTACAAGTGCCCAGGAAAAAAATTGGCTATACAGGAAACCCTCTAGGCTTCACTTCTTGCTGGAATATTATAACATCCATTCAACTTACAGAAGAAAGGTAAGAAAAGAGTTCTTGGTCAAACATACCTAGATGTCTGCAAAGGAAGTGTAGCTAACTTTTATGGGCTTATTGAGGTATTTGACTCTGTGGCTAAATACTCACAGACAGCATTTTCCAAGAGGAAGCTTTAAATTTCAGTTCCTGAGACTCACTCATAAGATTGCTTTCAGTTTAGGACTTAAAACTCATACTCCAGAATAATCCTGTTAAAAATAGAGATAAGAATGCGGTAATGGCTGGTTGACATATAAACTATATATCCACTGATCACAAAACTGTGCAATATATTCTCATACAGTAAGTACAATTATCTCAAAATAATACAAGTTTTATGTTAGCTAATTCCTCAACATGATATATTTGCATATTGTAGTTGTACATGTGTGTATTTTTTAAAAAATATATTATATATAATTATTCCACCAATTCCATATAAAATATATCTAATTCCTCCTCTAAAACTGTTTCTATTAACATAAATTTTCTTTCTCTCCAGCCTGCTTGGATTAGTTTAGGATTTGGGGATGGCAACAAAGTTAATTAAACAGCTTGGTTTTTGGTTTGTTTTGTTTAGAGCACCACACTCCCTCTTGTTATGTAGAGTAAAATCTAGATTGGTTCTATTGGATCCTATTTTTGCACACCAGACCTGCCTATATTTCTGTCTGTAACGCCTGTGCAACAATACATTCAGTGTCATTACAAAAAGTTTTTCAATAACAGACTTATTACCTAACTTCTGTGGGTTACAGCCAGCTTTTACCCTTGTCCAAATTTCAAAGCAAATAATATATGTATTAGATTGCTTATACGGCATCTTAGAATTTCGAGCCTTCTGTGAAAGCATCATAAAAGAACCCTGTCTTTCATCTGCGTATTCTTTGGACCTAGTCAAGCTTTGGTAACAAAGCCAGAAATTGTAGTCCAAACAGTCTGAAGGTGTTCTAGTAATCCACTTGGGTGAATCATTGTTTCAACAGCTCCCTCAGCAGTCTCCCTGACAGCTTTTAACTCTCACACACATACTTGTATCATCATTAAAGGGTGGTTGTCTTGGCTTTTCAGGCCTGTCTCCTCCAAGGTCCACATTCTCCCTCTGACTGGTTGAACATTTTGCATGAGTATCCATAATATTTCACCTCTTAAAGAGAGCTCATTAGTTCACTGATCAATAAGTTTGACCCCCTTTTCTAGACTAACACCACCAGCTTCATACAAGGACCACAAAATCACTGTATAAAGTATCACTGAAACTCAAATGACATCTCATTCAGCAACTATGAAATACATGAATTTAGAATTAACTGTCCCTTTCTTTGATAGGGAGTATCCAATTCAAGGTGTGCATCTGATACTGTAGAATCTAAAGCATATAAAAACATACCTGCAGGTGACTGCACACTTTGACTCTTTCTCTTAATTCTAACCAAGCTATCAAACAGCACAGGAAGGGAGGTATCTTGTCATACATTTCTCCTGTTTGACGGTGAGTAGAACCTATCATGTTATATCTGGGATATATTTTTACATAGCATTTCATCACCGACTTCTGAATGTACTCAGTTCATCTCTGCGAATTCATTGGTTTTTTTCCCCCAGAAATGTTCACTGTTTAGGAAAGGAAAAAGCTCAATCTTGCCTAAATGGAGAACATGTTAAACAGTTAGTTTTACTCAAAAATCTTCGACCCCCTTATTTCCAGTCCATCAATGACAAAGCATCAAGACTGTACTCCTAGAATACTTAGTCATTGGCTCTGAAGCTGTAACACCTAGACAGTGATGTACTTAAAAGCACAAAATCAATACTCGGTCAAAATTCTAACTCTTACTCTTTTCAGAACCAGTGGATACAATTTGGGCACCCAAGCTTTATAAATTGACTCTAAAATTAAGAAATAGATGGATTCTCAGTGCCACCACATGTTTTCATTGCCACTGAAAGGGTCCTGCTTTCTCCCAAGTTTTGAAGCTGACTTTATGTCATTCCTAAAAGCACTTACTTTTAAAAAAATATTTGTTTGCTACATGATTTATCTCTAAATGTAAACTATTAATTTATAATGGAATAATATGTTTCTGTTTGAAGGACATAGGCTCTTTAAACATAAAACATGTATTTGTAAAGTACATAGAACACGTCACTCCAGAAGAAAAAATACATGGTTTTAGTTTTAAGCCATTAAACATGTGCTATGGTAGAATATGCCACTCCCAAATTGTAAACACAGGTCGTTGTATTTTCAACCAGCATTATTCAGTGCTTTGTCTGACCTCTTTTCATTTCACATCAGAAAGACAGAAAGGAAAAATTCTGTTATATTTTCACATGTTACAGACTAACATAAAATAAAAAGTAAGTTGCCATTGCTTGTCCATATGATATTCCCCACGTCTGGAATATTTCTGCCACCACCTTTTTCAGCACCTGTCTCTTGGCCAATCAGAAAAAAGCAAAAGGCCTGAAGTCTCTCCAACTCCATGGAAACTGTTTCCAAAAATAGTCCCAAGCTAAGTGTCTCCCTAACAGAAGCTAGTGACTGACAAATCTCTCAGCAGTTCATTCTATATTGCCAGCTGTGGTTTAACTTTTTTTTTTTTTAATTTAGTCCTACTGAGGTTAACAGCGGAAGTAATCAGCTGTTCAGTGTTCCTCCTTCAGCATTCACTCCTCTTTCCAGAAGTATAGATGTCACATTCTTGCACATTTGTCTTTGTTTAGCACTATGACTTCTGGCAGCAATACACAGCTGTCTACCCTTATCTTGCACCAGACATGTTTTTAGGTGGCAGACTGAGCCTTCCTACACACTGCAGGAATACATTTGGCATAACCAAAAGACAACTTGCAATAGCTGTTAAAAAGGTAAAGTAATGTAAAGCTGTATTATGATAAAAGGAAAAAGAGAAGTAAATATTTATTTTCCTAGAGATCAGCATTTCACAGTTTGTTGAAAGAGGCGCATTCCTTTTTCAAAGTTAATCCCCTTGTAAAGAAAGAGGCTTTAATCTGGTATTGAACTTCAGTGCTGTCTGTGCCTGCTCAGATCAAACACATTTCACATGCTCAGAAGGAATCTGAGTACATGACTGGCTGTGAATATAAACATGTAAAATATGCACTATAGGCTTGCAGCTAAAATTAATCTAATGGAGATCATTTTCCTTATGAAGAGGAAAGTCTAATCGAGCTGCATTGACAAAGGCTTAGTACATACAACACAAAAAGGTGCCATGTGATGCTATAAAGCATTTTTCTCACAGCTCAGCTATGAGGGTTTTATGATATGCATAAGTGCAAACAGCTTTTATTTAAAAAAAAAACAGATTTGTTTGAAGTATATTTTTCACAGACGTATACAGGTAATAGCTAATGTGAGTGGGTCTGAAGCCCACCCACTCTTAAGCTAAGTTAAGCAGGAGTTCCATACTACACAGGGCGTAGTGGGATGGATAACTTTTCAGATATGGTACAGGAAGTGATAGCAAGTGCAATTAATTTACAAAATAAAATAGATGGTAATGCCACATGAATATGACTAACATTTACAGAATACAGGACAAAATCAAGAGTAATAGTTGAAGCAGTTAAGTTAAATGAAACTATACAAAACTACATCTAAGGTCTTGGATGTGGACTCCTTAAAAGAAAACTCCTAATTTTAAGAACCAGACTAGTGTTAATTCTGCTTTGCACAGTTGGGAAAATTAAATTAACTACCTAACAGCTACCGTTTGCTTTTCTCCTTTCAAACAGTGTATGAGGTATCAGTCTGTTTAAGCTAGACTGTTCCTTTTGTGACACAGATTTTCAACAAGTGTTTTAGTTATAATTTCTTTCATTCTTTCCTCAGAAAATTATGTAGGACTACACTGAGCTGATACATTACAAACAGTGCTCAGATTTCTTAAATTTATCATATAATCTGAAATCTTTACATGCTAGACTATCCAATTTCAATTAAATTGCCATGTGCTACACTGCCAAATTTTATCCTTGCTTTCTCTACCCTTGTGAGATTGCATCAGTCCTGTCTTTGGTAACTTTCACTCCTTTCCCATGTTTCTTAATTCAACAGGAAATGGATTTCCTGGGGTTTTGTGCTTTCACAACATCAGCTGTATCATAGGCTTGCTTAAATTCTTATTTGTATACATTCCCAAATGCTAAAACCTGGAATGGCCTTTCTACCTAAACCACGCAGACTGTCAGTTCCAGCTTGACAACATCTCCTTTCTTGACCTTTAATACTGTTATACAATATGCCTTAAACATTTTAATGGAATCAGGCAGTGAAAAGGCCTTCTCTAGGCCTTCTGCACAGATGTGAGCCTAGCCTAGATGGGTTTTCAAGGACTTTTATTACAAAAGGATCAATACCTGTAAATCAGATTGTCTAGTCTGTTGTCTGTTCTGAAGAGGAATTTCAACGAGAAATGTGTCAACAGTGCAGGGCCTAATGTATGTGCTGGCCCCTGGCTGAAAAGTTTGATGACACACCCCACAGTTTGATGACAACGCGTCCTGTGGGCCTCCACCGTGCCATGACACCCTCCCGGTCGCCACAGCCAGGCGGGGCGGCGGGCTCCAGCCGTTGCTCCCCACCCTCTCCCCGCGGCTCCTCGCCGCTCACCCGGAGGGGTTTGCCGGGTTCCCCTGCCCGCCTGAGGAGCCGGTCTCGCCGGGTCCGCCCGGGACCTCTTCACCTCCGCCNCTTCTCCCTCGCCGCCGCCCCCCCCCCTCGCCAGCCCTTCTCAGCCCCGTCCCGCTTCCCGCCCTGCTCCCTCAGGGCACCACCTTGGGCCCCTGAGCGCGTACGTGGGTCTGTGAGTGGACGGGCTTAAAAAGGCGAAAGGCAGGCTCAGAAACGAGTGTGTTTAACAACGTCGTGAACCTCGAGGGAGTTTGATGAACGCCAGGGCCTGGCAAGAAAAAGGAAAGGGGCCGCCAGTCTGGCAGGCTCAGGAGGCTCAGTGGCAGCGCCGCCCAGCCCTGGCCACTCCCCGCTCTCAGGTAACTTGGGCAGGGACGACTTCACACCAGGCACAGTGTTTATTGGCGAGGGTGAACAGCCTTGCCCTGCCTTTCTTCGCCTTCCTGTTAAATCCTGTGAGGGCACCACGGTGTGCTTCACAGCCCCGGATGCAGAAGCGTATTAATGGCAGTTCGCAGGGCCACAAATTCCTAACAACGTTCCTGTGTGATTTAAGGGGTGTTGAAGACATTCACCAGTAAAATAGCAATTTGGCCATGAGTTCAGATTTTACCTGAATGGCTAGTGATAGATTAAAAAATATGGCATCTTGAGAGAATAGTATTACAAGTGTTCTCATAGCCTTGAGATAAGGGGAGCTGAATTACAGGTTTGGCAGTCTGAGGTAAATTGCATCAGCAAGACCTTAGATACCACAGAGCTTCAACTGAGAAGCCTTCATCTCTTCCCCCATTTAAGAAACAGTATTAGTTCTTTGTGAGTTGCTTTTTAGCCTTCCTTTCCACTTTGTGGTTTCTTTTCCTACTTACAGTTGTGGTAATTCTGGAAAGTTGTGGTGTTTTTAAGTTTATTGAACTGTTGTTACTTGCAGCCCCTCAGTCACTTTTTTGATGAAGTACTCTGTAAAAGAAGGGTGTGACTTATTACTATTCTTTTAACAGTTTAATAACTGTTGTGTTTCTTCTAGAACAAGTACCGGTACCACTGCTAGCAAAACTGAAGGTGTATGAGCTTTTCTGTTGCACTTCTACAGTTTCCTCCTAGGAAAATCCTCAGAAAAACTTTTCCAGAAATGTGGAGAAACGGTGTTTGAGTACCATTGACACAGCTTGACTATTTCATTATGTTTGACTTTTTTTATATATATATGACAGGTAGGTACTTCCAATGCACTCTATAAAAATACACAGATTAGCTCTAGCTATGTAACAAATTTCTTTACAAGCAAAATTAAACATGTTTGCATACTGAGGGAAAGCAAAAAAAAAACAAAGCTATGTATGGCATCAAGCTACAGCAAAGCAGTGACCCAGTATGTTTAAGCACAGGTGACTAGATTTTATTTTTTTTTAAACTTGCAGAGGTGGAAAGAAATGTCTGACAGTGACTCAAAATAACTGGAGGTTTCTGTGGCAACTAGTAAAGGTGTTTGTCTCTGTCTGTGCTGCCTAAAGCAGAAGCAGCTCTTAAAGATTCTTATTTGAAGTTTACAAACTGGTGTTTGGACCTTGGCTCTTGGAAAGGAGATTGCCTATCTACTTTTATTTTATCCCATTGCTATTTAGAGTAAGATACAAAATAACAGGAACTGTAACAGAGGTTTTCTGCTTTCTCAGGTAAGTACACCAATTAGTAAGGTAAAGAGCCATGTTTGTTATTGTATTTCAGTTTTAGCCCAATTAACAATGAAAATCTTTTACACTGTATAACATCTTCATCAGATGGAATGGAAAGCTTGTACAACCAGAATAGCTTTATAGTTTGTGACATGAGGTTTTGAATGACTCAGGTTGACTGGTATTAGAAACTACTGTTAAAGTTTCAGGAGATCAGTCTAGCTATGCTCCATCAAATCTATCAGTAGTGAAAAGGTTATCTCCATGGGGTTCTGTTCATCAGTTGAGTTTGCCACAAAACTGCAATAGGAGTGGAGTGAGCATATCAGGCATAATAGCCTTTATCTTCTTTGTATGTTATTATTAATTTTAAAGTTTTACATGTAAATGTTGAATTATTACATCGTTGCATATTATTTCACATCTTTCAAAATGTGTAATTGTTCCAAAGTTTTAGTCCCTCTGGCATTTGCTTGTAGTAATTTACTGCTGTCTACCACCTTCGTACAGGAGCATACACATTATTTTTGCAATAAAAATGGAAAGTCTTGGTGAAAAATTAAGTAAGGTTCCAAAAGATTTGGCACAGGTCAAAGGATACAAGCGTTCCCTAAATCTTAGAAAGATGTTGGGACAATTTGTTCATGGCTTAATACAGCTGTATAAACCCTTGCCCTAGTCAGTTTGCAAGTTATGATGAGTATTTAATTAACACTTGAAACCACTAGGAATAAATGGAACACAGATCTTTCACTTTCTGGGCAAATGTTTCTATAATGCTGTACAAAAAGTAACAGGCATACCTGATTTACACAAATCACCAGTGTAACTACATTTGTAAAAGCTCAGTTCCTTTAAAAATGATTTCTGCAGGTGTCTCCAGGCACATATATTTCCTTCCCAGAAGTAACAATTAAAGCGTATAATTCCAAGAACCAGGATTTCATCCACCCCCTCCCAGTAGAAAATGCTGAAGATATAAACAGCAACAAACTGCCTTGGGCTATGCAGGCTATTTTTGTCTCCCATTCCAAGGTGGCTAACTCTAATGCATTTAGTGAAGAGACCGGGTGCCTGACACAGGGCCTGGATTCCACACTGTGGGGTGACTGCTTAAAAATTAGGCATACACTGGTTAACTCTTAGATGACCAGCTCCTCTTTTAGCCTGGAATTTTTAGACTGACGATCTGTTCTTATTTGACACACTGAAAGTACTGTAAAATGACCTGAAATAAAATCATTTTTATTAATTTCATTACAACATGGTAAGGATTCCAAGTCATAAGAATGGGGTTTCCATACATTTTGAAGTAAGGAAGTATTCCTAATCCAACAGTGAATCTGTTGAAGCTGTGATTAGGGGACAGTAATTGCCTGTATGAAGATGCAAAGAAAGATACCGTGTTAACCACTGAAATAAAATGTGTGATACTAGCACTTGGTAACATGAAGATGGTCTGGGATCAACAGTGAGCTATGAGTATCCTGTGCACTTCTGTCACAACAGTGTGTCCACTGCACTTCCACTGTTGCTAAGGAATAAACATTACTAAAAAATGCAAGACAATATCTAGAGGACCGTGAGCTAAGAACAACTGCCAGCCCACAAAATGAATTCGAATGAGAGAGCAGATAAAATGGACACTGGCAGAAGGGACAGAGCTCTCTAGCATCTATTTGGAGCTACAATTTCTCCAATCTACTCTAGTGAATTTGACTCCTAATAGGCTGTGATCTGGCAGAAACAATCCTACCCACACATTGCTTTTATTTCTGGAAATTATATGATAAAGTCTGTAGATTAAACCAGCACTCCTCATGTTTACTTCTTCCTTTCACTGAGTATCAAAGGAAATGATGAGCCTGAAAAGGCACAAGTGTGCTCTTGGACAGAAAATTTTTCTTCCCTGATTCTCACATGAGTTCTTAATGAGGTGAAAGTACTTCCTTAGCAAAAACAGTAAGGGAGAGTTGACTGTGTTACTCATTACACTCTACAAGGCTGTAGAAAGCAGAAATGCATTTTGATTGTTTCAGTGTTAATATATGTGTCAGAGTTGTGGGGTCATTTTAAAGCATACGTGTTTTCCAAGGATTTTGAGCATTATTTCTGGGGGAGATACTTCTTTCCTGATTACAGGACTACTTCATTTGAGATGTGAAAATTCAGTAGGTAAATTTATTTATGCAGTGTAATGTATGGTTGCAGATTAATAATTCTCTGTTATTACAAAAAGATGTACCATTTCTGCTGATAACTCTAAAAATGAAAGGGTCTTTTCCAACCTAAATGATTCTGTGATTCTATGTTTTTTTCTCTCCCTGGAAGATTTTAAGGTACACAAGGAAGCTATTAATTTTAAACTACTTTTTGTAGAAAAAGACAATTATTTTATTTATCATCATAAAAATAGTTGATTTTGTTACAAAATTTAAAATCTGTTAAGTCAAAATGGTGTAGAAAGACATTATGTTTTTAAAATTAACTTTCACATACTGTGTTTTCTATGACCTGTGGAGGTAGGCCCTTTAACAATAAGCAAAAATCACATCCTAAAATTCCAGAATAATATTTTAAAACAGCCTGAAATACTGTGTTAAATACAACAAAAATTGCTCATATAAATGATTAATTTCTCTGAATTTCTGAGTGCTAAGTGCACAGAACTTTGTGCCATTTCCAGGCTGAACGTTGCTTCTACTGGAATTCCAGATAGTGGCAGTCTGCTGAAACATGAGTTCAGTTACCAAATATAGATGAGTGGGGTAAGAACTACATAGTCACAGAGGACAGATGTAACACACAGGCCACAGTCTTCTCAATGCTTACTGAGGACCAAGCAATCTTTAGTGAATAGCCGGAGCAACTTTAAGCCTGCTTAGATAAAGAAGGAAAAAAAACAACTTGACCTGCTATTAATTATACTTGAGACTCTTCTTCATATTGGCCTGTTAATTGTAAGGTCTGTTTTATATTTTCTGCTAAATTTAATTGTTGTACTTTTGGGAGTAATTTTGCAGGATTTCAAAATTCAGAGGAAAAATACGTGTCTTCTTTTTGTTTTAAAAAAATCTTAGTTGATAGATTTCTTGCTTCATATTATTCCTTTGAACAGATTGTCTTTGGGTCACATTTTTCTAAGTAATAATTTTTCATTGGACAGGTTCTGCAAATTCAGGACGCTTATATTTTCTTGAAATGAATCCTTTGATTTTCCATGGTTTTCCATATTTCATTGTTTATCTCTTGATACCTTAATTTGATTAATTATTCAAATATTTTCTGAGATTATTTTAATCCAGTACATTTTGCATTTACTATTCACCAAATTACTTTAGAGCATCTATATTATTTTCTGAATAAATAATTAAAAAGCATGATATTAAAATGTGTGTTTACTTGTGAGTTATCTTTATATATATGGCAAATAGGACCCTATAAACAGTTTATATGGGATAATGCTGGAAATATAGCTAAACACTGATATGTCTGTAACATTGTATTTTATGTTTGTGTCTTTAAATGATATCGTATATGGCTTTGCAGGTTACCTAATGAGTAATGATGATGAAAACTGTTATAAATACATTGTAATCTAGCTAGGAGAAGCTAGAAATAGCATTCAAAATATCTAATTATGATCTTATATGCTACTTGATAGGGTTAGCAATACTTCACCTCCAGTTCACTGTGGTTACAAGTTGCTCTAAAAGAATAGTGGGTTTGTGTATTACAATGTGGCTGAAAGAAAAGTCTTTATACTGGAAGCTTCCATTCAGCTGTCTAAAGCTAGACATATAAATCCATTTTTAGGCACCAGACTTTCTCCCAAGAAGGCTTATCAGCATTAAAAATTGCCAGTAACCAGCATATGTTTAAATTAATCGATTTTAACTAAATACCCAGGTACAGACTGATTTACCTAAATTTAGACACTGGGCTTTGAAAATTAGGACCTATGTAGCTATTATGTTTTTCTAATGATAAAACTGAGTATTAGGAGGTGGTATGCTAATTCATAATATATTCATTTTAATCATCATGTCAGGTGGCTAGCAATAGGTAAAACTGTCCTCTGACCCATAACCCATTGAAACACCAGAGCAGCTTGGTGTTAGAAGTCAGAGAAGTTTATCTGAGTACGTAATGTATCACTTTGAGATGTGAGCAAGCTAGGAACCAGTATGAATCACATTTGAATAATGATATCATTTGAAGCACACATATTTACGAGTTATGTAAATAGTAAACTAGCACCTTTGTTCATTTGAATACAGAGTTTTAAAAATAACTAAGATTAAGGAGACAGAAACTCTCCAGGTTTAACCCTTGGTTCACTTGCATTCATCCAGTTTATGCCTTAACAGCTGAGCCTCTAGACCAACTGTTTGCTTGGCTTCTCAGTTTCATTCTTTAAAGCCGCTATGTGGTAGTCAGTTATACTGTATATACTTTTTTAGATCTTGTTGACAAGAGATTGGAATGGTTGCTAAATTTGTTGCCCTGTAAACACAGATAAAAGGAAAGAAAGATGTAATCCCAGCAAAGAATAAGCCTATCACTGAATTCTGTAAAAACATATATCAAATCCTAAAATGCTTTGGTTCCCTTACGCTTCTCCTTTATGCGTTGGTTATAATCTGTTGGCAAGACAAGCAGGCATATCAAGAGGTGCGTATGCCAGGCCAAGAATTCCAATAATCTATCAGTCAGTTAGTGACTACATGCCGGGTAAACCCTGGTGAACTGACTAAAGGTAACTGGAGCTTGCAGAAGCTGATGTAAAATACGTCCGAGTGTACCTCATGACTGTAAAGCCACCTGTCTATCAGTGGACAAATACTCTGGACAATTAAGAGAAAATATAATATTTTTAAAAATCTTGTGCAGAATTAATCTCATAGAAATTATCATAAGAAGATAATTTTCAAGGGTAATTAAAAACACTGACATTCAAGTTAATTAAATGCTTTGCAGAAGCAGCAATTACTTTTAAGATAAGATCACCCGCAATCTAGTGACCAGCAGGACAAATAAATTTTAATAAGGAGAGTTTCAGACAGATCCTTTCCTTGGGAAAAGAGCAGTTTCTCTGATGTCTTGTTTCTTACTGGCTTTACAGAGACAGAGAAGACATCGTCATTCTAAAATCGCGTGGAAACCCTGGAGATTTATAGATGCTTCTGTACTTTGTGAAACTGGTACGGAATATACATTGTACACTTACATGGTGCAGGATGATACATAGCTTGTGAAGTCTGTTTCTTTAGTGTTTTACTTTTAGCATATGGTAGTTTGATATTCCACTTGTCAGTGTTGAGAAAAGTGCTACTAAATTGTATTGAACAGTAACAAGTTATAAACTTTAACACAAGAAGTAAAATAATATTAAACATATTAGTAACACTAAACAGAAAGGCTAACTTGGAATTGTGTAGAATCTCATAATGGTTTCTACTAGAACAATGTTTTCCTCGTGGAATTTGATAGTTTAGTGTCTGGAAGACAGTGTTATGGGAAAGAGAAAAGTAAATCTGTTCCCCAAATCATCATAAGCCTAAAATCAGAAAAAGTGAGGTGTAATAGCATTGATGTGAAATAAAAAAAATCAGGTGTGAAATAGCAAATCACTCACACTGCTCCAGTGGAATTGAGCTTGCACTAGGCAATGTACAGACAAAGCATGTCTTCATAGTTCTGAAAGAATACACATGAGAGAAATGACTCCTAACTGCTCTCATTTCCATCTAGATGATTTGTAGCCCTGGACCGTTCTAACAGAAACCAAGTTTTACAGTAAGTATTTCATGTAGTGTTGGGTTCTGCTCTACTCCCAGTTTTGTGTCTAGCTTATGGGAACTAGGATATAGTATTTTTTTTTTTATTGACAAGTTTTTTTGTTTGTGTCTTCCAGAATGCAAGACAGAAACTGTGGCCAGGCATTGCCTCTTTCTTTAATGCTGAAGGAAGCTTACTGCACAGAGAGAGGCACCAACAAGGGATATCCTGAAAATATGTCAGAAGCGTCATCCTACCATGACTTTTTCTATGATTCCCTACCAGACATACAGAATGGGGAATTTTCAAATGAACTTTCTGCCTTCCTTACCCAGGAGGAGATATGCAAGAGCCTTGACATAGCTCAGGAAGCCATTGCCAGTTCCATGAAGGAGGATCAGAATGCAGCACCAGACTTTACTCATTATTTCAACACCGCTCTTGCTAGCACTTCAGAAAATCCTTCTTTCAGAGATACCAAACTGCATGAGCAAGATGCTTTACAGAGGCCTCAAGCAAGCAGTCTGACTTCATCTGCTGCAAGTCACATTCTCCCATGGAATCAGAAAGAGCAATCCACCGCATCTCAAACAGCAAGTAGTTTTGTCACTGTTTCCAGGAAGAAAGCAAGCACCTCACCTTTGCTAACTGCTAGTCCCAGCTTTGTTAGAAGCCTGAGAAATTCAGAGAAAGATGGTCCAGGTGTGCCTAAGACAAGCCCAAAGTCCGAATCAGCATCCCAGGGAGAAGTTCCTTTCAGGAGCAAGCTGTGTGACAAAGCTGCCACACTCATAGAGGAATTGTCATCTATATTTAGACAGGCAGCAAAGACAAGAGGCCGAAGTCCTGATGGGGACTCCTCTTCTCCAGACAGTGGGTACCTGTCTCCTAAAAAGAAACAACCAGCCCCAAGTACCTCAATGAACCAGGAGTTTGACAGGCCACATCAAGAGACTGAGCCTGAGACAAAATTACCTGGGGTTCATCTGAATGGAGAACACTTTTCTGAAAGGGAGAGCATCACTCAGGGTGAAATGGTCCTTTGCCACCCCTTCATCAACATGGAAGAGAATGAATCTTCACCACCTCAATTCACTCAGAAGCTCCGGAGCCAGGAAGTTGCTGAAGGAAACAGAGTATTGCTGGAATGCAGAGTTGCTGGCAACCCAGTCCCTGATGTCAGGTAAGTGCATGCCTTTCAGCTAAGTCACTGTATATCTTCTGATTGCGGAAGATACCTAAGGACAGGTATCCCAGGGGACCTGTTTAGAGGTAGTCACGTAAGAACAGTGGATCATGCAGTGGTTAGTAAGCACATGGAATAACAGATTCTGACCTCTTTAGTTCTCTTAGAGTGTTTCGTTGTTTCCTGCTTGGCAAATGAAGTTCTACTTGATTCAAGAGCCACATGGCAAAATTAGAAACAGAATTGGCTCTAACAACGTTCTGTGTGACTCTTACCTCATTAATCTAGGTGAAAGAATTCACAATTTGCCCCTGCAAGAGCATGTATCAGGCAGTTGATACAGTTATTACTGTCAATTAATTAGATTGTCTCCAAGCCCATACCAATGGGATTTGGGGTCTATACTGTGAGATAACCTAAATCTACTAAATATCCTCTTGTATAAGATATTTACAGAAAACATTAAGATGTCCCCATTTCAGAAATTTTTTTGATACTTTGTAGTGAGATTTATGTGCATTTGCTTTTGTTCGATGACAAAGTATAAAAGTAACTTCTGTGTAAGTTTGTTTGCTTTATGTTCTTTATTAACATCTATTTATAACAGTTATAAAAGCTATATTCACAGTATCAGTGAGGGTTGAATACCACATAATAATTTCCACTGTCTCACTCTCCTTCAAAAGCTAATAGAAATTAAGGTCAGCCAGCACTGCACAGACAGTGTTTGCCACTTCACAAGTGTAAGCTTTAATGCTAATATGATTGCTTAACACACACAGAGGTAGATTATACCTCTAGTTTAACAGTTCCTCATGACCTATTTTGGTTTAAAGTCAACTGAGCATATTGATATTCTCAAAAGAAAATTTTGTCCAAAAAGTCCCGTTTGGACAGGATAGAATTTGTAGTTCCCCATTCAGAACTTCCTGTAAGGTTCTTTAGTTACATCTGAAGTCTACATAATTATTTTAAAGTTCTAAAATTTCCTTAAAGGAATGTAGCAATCACTTGTAACACTTCTTGTGCTTTAAATATCCTCATATATTTTGCTGTGAAGTCTTTCAACACTTTGAAACTACTAATATTTTGCATTGTTACCCCTGATTTCTTGTGAAGTCACATGGATAGGCCTTGTGGCTATGCAAGCTTAGAAATTCCTATCCATCACTGAACAGCGTCTTCATACATACCATAGTTGAACTTTTCCTTTGAAATCAGTCTTTCACATATTTTTAAAATCTCTACCTTTTGGTACAGGTTTGCAGAGTGAATAAACGGAGCTGTCAATTTGAAGATTTTAGATCTTCATCAACAAGATTTTAAAAAGTACAGTTTTTAAGAGTCATGTTATAGCTAGATGTGCTTTCATTCCAAGGTGAAAAGTTACTCTGTAGAAAATATCTCCAGAGAGAGAGATTGCCAGCAGGTCAGGAATCTTACACCAAAAACAATGCCTAAATTGCAGTGCCCATCAAGCAACATGACAGTCATGTCATGTCATGTCATTTCATTAACAGTTGTTTGGTGTTTTATTTTTTTTCATATTTGCTGGGAAAAAAGAACGAGAATCACTTTTATGGGTGCAAAAGCCTTCCAGTTGTTCATTCTCCTTCAGACTTCCCTGAAGCAGGAAAGGAGACTTGTACAAGTCACACAATTGTGACAGCCAGTGAATCCTCCTTGGGTTTCTTCTCTTAGATCCTTCCTTCCCCCCTCACTAAGATACTGCAGCCTGCCAGTGGTACTGATGTGGACACTAGGGCAACACAAAGCTGTTAACTTCTAGTAACTCTTTTGTTGTTGTTGGGTTAGGTAGTATGACAGCTAACACACCGCTACTGATACTTTTGAGTTGTAAAATAGAGCAGTAGCAACAGACAGAGGGACCACCCTTAAGGAAAAAAAATAATTACTATTAATTAATAATAAAGACCTTTTCACCTAATTTTACCTATCTATAGGTTAGCTATTTAAGCTGACCAAGTCATCCTAAACTCCATCTGCAGTCACTAGAGAGAAGCATATCTACCAACAGTCACTTACCTGTTTGCTACATTGACAAGAACTTAAGACAAATACTTCAGGCTAAACACTTCATTATTAGCTTGTTATAATAGGTGAAGTGAATCCCACCCATTCTCCCATCTCTATGCCAATGGATGGCACATGGCAAAAGAGTTGCTCTGCCAACTCATATCCACAGGTAATGCAACTAGAAAAAAGAAACCTAAACTGTCCGTCTTACAGGTGGGAACTCACCATGATATGAATTGCCTCAAAGGAATTTAATTTTCCTAGTATTTGAATTTTGAAAACATCCGTACTTACATAGCTTGAACAGCAAACTTTCTTGCAGTTTCTTGCTAAGAAAGCAAAAGAAACAAAGTTTTTTTATAGGGTACTAGTTATCAAGTCATTAATAAGACTATTAAGATACTGAGCACCAAGTCTGTAGACAATACTGTTTTACCAGTGTTTCTGTTGGCTTGAATGTTTTTGCAACCATCAGTCTGTTACACTTTGACACATATTTCAATCCTACTGAGCTACCAAACATGTTTTGTGGGATGAAAATTATCTTAGAATAGGCAGCACATAGGCATGGAGGATCTCTAAAAACAGAATTGATAAACATCCGCCCCATAGAACCCAGGGTCAACAGGCATTTACTTTCATAACACAGCAAAAACCCCTCACTGGTGCCATCAGACTCACATACTGTATTTCCTGCCATTGATACAAGTACAGTTCTGTTCAGAACCAATTAGAAGTTGTCAATTTCTTTTATGAAATACAGCACAGACAGTTTAGATGAGTTTGACAACAGCAATGAGGTTGCAGTGTTTTGATAGCAAAGATGTGCTGTTGTAATGCTTCAGTATCTTGTTGCTCTTATTTTATCAGGCAGAACATCAGTCTAGTTCAGTGATATGACTCCAGAACTGTGCATAAAAATCAACTGAACTAGGAACCTGTGTACAAGCTATGGAGCTTTTTTTTTTTGGCTTAGGTCTTTTACATCATTGTTGTATTCATTTCAGATGCAGCTAATATCAAGATGTTTACAAGACATGTAGAAAAAAAAGCATTATGCTATTTAAATTTTAACGTAAACTGCTTTTCTGAATCTTAACACTTGCAGAATCATTAAATGAGAAGGCAAATCTTAGTCACTGAGCAGAATGAGTTATGAGAAACACTGCTGACAAAATAGTAGTTTATTTTAAAATCAAGTGTATTTCTAAGTAATCTCATCAACATAATTAATTTGGAACTTTTGGTTTACTTCGCTTTTTGAAATCCATAATTGTGCTATGTTAACAGCCTACAGATACAACCATTGCTGAAGCGCAGCAAATATGCTTTACTTTATGCTTTATGCTTACTTCGCTTTTTGAAATCCATCATTGTGCTGTGTTAACAGCCTACAGATACAACCATTGCTGAATCGCAGCAATATGCTGGCAGCAACACACAAATTTGTGAATAAAGAAAATATATTACTTACTAACAAAAAATTACTTTTCCAAAGTTCCCACTAAGAATACATTTCCCCTTTAGTCTCCACTTCGTTGTGGATCTTCAAGAGAGGAAAAATAAGACTGCTACACGGCAAAAACTATTCGTTTTGGAAGTCAAAACAGTTTTGCACCGTGACCTTTCTGTAATGACGCTGCCATGGCTGAAGAGGTCACTCGCACACAGCACGGGCAGGGCCTCGCAGGCTGGATTCCTTCTGAGGGCCGAGCCGCACGAGGGGGAAGTACAGAGCCCTTTAGCTGCTGAGCGCTGTTGAGGAGCCCATACAACAGAAGCCTAGGCTCATTCAGTGGTTAAGAGACTGTAGGTGTTAAGGACACGGCAGATACTTGCGTGCTGTTTGGGTGAGGCTCCAAAGTCCTATCTCTGAATCTTGGGGAAAGGAGGAGGTTCTTTCCTTTATATGAAAGCATGCAGAAAATTTCGTAGTGGATTCTAGACTATAACAACATTACTGGGAACTTCTAAACATAATATCACCTATGCACAACACTTTCCCTCTTTCTGGAGCTCAAAGAGAATTTTATAGTATATCCCAAATATCCAGTAAATTGTTAATATGGTGCAGTGGAAAAAGACAAGCCTATTAAAAACTGATGTATTGCAGAGCAAGTGAAGAATGCTTGCTGTTTATGCCACTATCAGGAATATTTCTGTAAATATGACATTTATATAGTTGGGTGCTTTTTTTTTTTTTAAAAAAAAAGCAAAACACCAATGATACAATAGTAGTTGACCATTCTCATGTATTTAGGTAATAAAAATAATCTAGTTTTCTGAAGCACTGTACTTACACAACTGTTTCATTACACTGAATTTCCAATTTGTAATACCTTTGAAAAAATCTTTGGAGCGTAATCATATAAGAATCGGGAAGATTTAAATACCTGCTGTTTTCTGAAGAAACTGGCCAGAAGGAAAAAGGTGTAAAAGATATTAAACATTTTGTGAAAACCGCTGAATTGGTAGAAGGTAAAAATGGATATTAATATTATTGCCAAAAGAAGAGCTATAGAACAAGCTGAACAATTACCTGGTCTGTGAAGCATAAGAGCAAGCCACTTCGCACATGCAAAACTTGCTGAACAGGAGATGCAGGTAGGGGTATAAGCCAGGATTACCACGGTCTGTACATTTGCACATAGCAATAAAATCTGCAGAAACCAGGCATCAGTTGTTCTGATTTTTCCCAGAAAAAGCCAGTTTGAATAACACAGGCACTGCAAATAATATTTTTGGAACTCTGTGTGGTGTGATAAAAGTAGAGCGCAACTGGGATTTTCATTTTTTATCTCAGCTGGGAAGAAAATAACCAGAAGCTATAGTTCCTAAAGTCATGATGAAATAACAATAATTTAATGGTCAGAAGAAAAGCACTGATGAAATAGTTATTTTTCCCAGCACCCAAGAAGTTTTCCAGCCTAGTAATGAGCACAGCTGATGTTTAGGCAGCAAGCACTGGTGGCCATGAGTTCATCCAAGTAATCTACAGCAGAACAAAAGGCCTTCAAAAGAAACTACTTAGGTATTTCTGACCTTTTCATCTGTTATTGGTTTTCTATGCATCACATTTTATTCTGGATCCCAATAATCTTTAAAACTGTCTTTCTTCCCTTTTTATAGCTTTTTTTTGGAGCTAAACTATCCAAAGTCCTCAACCTACCCAAAGGTGGGCTAGAATCCTGCCTTAACCTGCTACCCTTCTTATGAGGCTAAGGAAAACAAGGTTACAGAATCTTATTATAAGCAAAGAAACCATCAAATGTAGTGTAAGGACAAGTTATGTATTTGAAGGTTATGTGACTAGGAAGGCCTCTTAAAATTTAAGTTCCTTGAACATTCATAGCTGTATCATACAGACAGTAAAAACTGTAAGTGTTATTGGTTGGAGTGACAAAACTTAACCAAAGTACCTTTGTTCTACAAGAGTAGAATAAGTAAACTTTGACAGAAGGACTTATAACGAGAATGTCTAGGGTTGAATCCCAAAAGAAAATAACTAGTTAAATTTCAAGAACCACTACATTTCCTCAAAATTCAATGCCCAGCTTACTAGTTCTACTAGCAGAAAATTGGATATCTAAAAAACAAAGATTTTCTCACTGGTCAAAACAATTTTAACATTGCTGAACAACCCAGATTCCAACCTAAGACCTAGCAAAGTACTGAGTAGTTTGAGAAGTTCTAGGATATCTGTCTTCTAAAGAAGATCTAAAGCACGTAAAATATAAGTTGAAACAAATTTTCTATATTATTCTTAAAACCATTGTATCAGTCAGTAGTTCTCCTTCAAAGTGCATCAGCAGTGCACTACTTAAAATACCCAAGTAAGCACTGAGCTAGCTAAAGCAAATCCCTGCTGAGAGTGACTTAGAGATCTTCAGCATTTGCCTTACTACGTGAATATTTAATGATTTCTGAGGTCTGCCCTAAGCTGTAAGCTATGATTAAATTATTTACAGGTATTCACCCAGATTCTGTAGCACAATAGGTGTTGAAATGTTTTGTGCAAAGTATGTTTTCTTCCTTCTTCAACAGCAAATTGACCAAAGAAAAAAGGAAAAAAAAAAAAAATCACTTACGCACTTTCCACATACAACATGGCAAGATCAGGGCTTCTTTGCTTTAAGGAATCTATTTGCTCTCATTGTAACCCTTTTCTTCTCCTAAGTGTTGTTTATCTAAATTTGACTGTCACAAGTACCCAAAATCCCCACCTAAAAATATTACTTGCATGTAATCCAGAACTGTCCTTAGAAAATACAGAAACAAATGCAAAGTGTAACACTTAAATTTATAATAAAACCCAAACTACCTTGATTTCTATAACTTCACAAAACTTACCCAGTTTTATGGCTTTTAAAAGCTTTGAAGTCTTAGAACATGCCATAAACTCTCTCTCTGCTATAGGCAAGTATCAGGCACAGCTGCAAAGAACATTGGGTGTCAGATTAAGTAATGCTTAACACGAAATCTACACAGCTGGGTGGAAATCCAGGTGTACAGGATAATAGTGACTGAACTGCATAGAAAGCAGTTGGTAGATTTTTAAGTCTTGGGAAGGTAAAGGGTGTTATAATGTACTTTCTGCTTCTTTGCTAGGCTTGATTTCAGGTAGGAAAACTGCTTTAGAGGTAGTATTTAGTTTTGTTTCTTAAAGTCTCATTGTGTTAGTTTTGTAGTTGTAATGAAATACCAGTGCCTTAGTGGGAGAGTCAGGTGTTCTACTAGTTCTATAATGGTAAGGCTTTAATACTACTTATTTTTTATGAAGTATGAGTAGTCATTTGTGAATCTGTGTTAATGGAGCATATTTGACAATCCTAGGTATCCTTAGTTCAAAAAAATCTGTTTCTTGGGTGTGTTCCTCACTCTTTTGTAGAACCTTTTTAATAGTCATCTTCAGAACTCTTACTTTTTCATTTGTAAAAGCTTAACTATTCAGGTTAGAGTTTAGAACTAGGTGGTTCAGGTCCTGCTTTTCAAATATTGTCATAAGCTTAAATACATACTTATGTTGTTCAAGATGGAGACTTTAGTGAAGCTATTTTATGATGAACTTGTTTAAAGTATTTGTTAATTCCATTCTTATTTGCTAGCCCAAGACTAAGGAAGGGCCCAAGAACTAAACTTGCTTCTGAACAATGAGATGCTTAACGTGTCTTAACAACAGACTATAAGCCTTACGGTAGCTATAATGGTTGCAGAAATACTTTATAAAAGATTAGTGTGTGCTCTATGTGGCAGGAGGGGGCTCTTGTGACTTGAAAATCAGTAACAGCCACATCTATGATTCTTATATGGTAAAAATAAAATATTTTATTGAGGTTTAGTGCGATTCTCACATTGTTTCCTATATGTGTGCTTTAAAATGAAGCTCACTAGTTTTTGAGAAATAGACAACTGTTGCAGAAACTGAAGTACTACTTTGTTCCAGAGATACTATTGACAATACAAATAGTTTATTTCTGAATGTTTGTAATTTTTATTATTGAGAATTGTCGTGTAAACTTGTCAAAAATCATCACTAATACTGTAACTATAGCAAAGTTCCTCTCCTTTTTTTTTCTTTCTTTCTTTTAACACACCCATCTCCTCATGTCTTTCTCTAGATGCTCTAGTGACCTTACAGATTTATCAGAGGCCTGTTTGCTTCAGTAGCTGTCTAATAGCTTTTATTCAGGTATTGATAGTTTTAGGATGAAGTGACATTTTTCATTTTAACTCAATTCCTATACAAAGTATTTTAACAAACTTTAAGCACAGTAAGCACTTTAAGCAAATGTTTCACTTTTTTCTTTGGTCTGTTGGTCTACCGGATTTTCTGTTTATTTTGTGTATTTGTGGTGGTTTTACTTTAGGTTATTACAAAATGCAGTATTTTACAGTAAGTATTGATCTAAAACACTTCCCTAACTTTTATAAAAGTTTCTATTCCATTAATTCATAATGTTGTTATAATGGTTTATTACTGTTTAGAACAGTGTGACAAGAAATAGTAGTTCTTTTTTATTATGCAACCTTTTGTAAACAAGAAGTGTTTCCAGAATATTTTGTATTTACTTCCTAAGGGAGATAGTCTATGGAGTTAGTTGTTCAATTGCTCCCAAATATAAACATTTTTCTTACGTTCTCCCCACAGTCTCACTGGTTTTCTTTATGAAACTATTTTGCCCAATAAACGTACTTTTATACAGGAATCTACAATAGCCTTCTACTAATCATTTCAGAGCGGAATCCCACTAATCTGTCTTCTTACTAGTCTTCTGCAAAGAGAGAGTTCTTGTTAAGAATGGAGGAAGATTCTTGTACCTGAGGAATTCCTTGGGTCAAAAATATTATCTTTGCAGATCTAGATGTTTTCCTGTGTATGGAGCAAGATCATCTGAAAGTAGAAACAGCGTGTGTAATATTGTTGAGTGTAAATAGAAAAATGTTGTAATGTGGTAATACATTCATTGGAGAAATCTGCTTAGCAGTAATGTGTTGTCATTTAGTGCTTTATTTGCATGCAAATTAAGATATAACATCTATAGGTCTGAAAAAGCTATGTCAACATCCTAAATGTTTTTCTGTCACAAGAATATTTTTACTTCTCCTTATATCAATAGTCTCTTCTTCCTTTTGCCCTTTTTCTCCTTCACTTACAAGTCAAAGTAATAGCTATTTGCAGTCTTGACTGTGTTATTCTTTTAGCCCTTCTTCCCTTCTCATTTATTTCCTTTTATACTCTTGGTTTATTGGACGATGCTATGCCATTCTTACATCTTTTGTTTGTTCGTTTGCTTTCGCTAATTTTAGATAAGGACTGTCATTACATCTACAATGTAATGTTGAAAGTCACCTCAGTGACTTATGAACCTGCTTCTTTATTCTGTTTGTCTTAGAACAGTGCTCTGGACTAGTGGGCTTTATTGGGGAAGTGACGATTTATACCTAGCGCAAATGGGTAAGCTATTGCAGTGGCTGCCTGTAGTAATTTGGGGCCTGCATCTTTTAGGTAGGCAACATGCATCTTTCACATATTATCTTTTCCATTCTCCATTCATTTTGTGGCAATGAAAGTCCACACTATCAGTTTTTTCTGCATCTGGAGGAAAACATACAGTGGAGTTAAGGCCTATTTAGATCATGTACCCATCTGCTTTTAAAAAAAGTGTGGATTGTCTGAGAAATGCTAGTAGCACATCAGTTTTCTTAACACATAAGTAATACTTCGTTTACCTTAGAACCACAGAGATGTTGGAAAGAGGATTCTTTATGATTTGTCATCGAGCCTCTTAAGGACAGTATTTAGGAGACTCTTGCAGTATACGATAACCAAATGTTCTATTTATATGGGGTATTTTGTCTTGCTTTATTGGCTAAAATCTAGAATATTTAAAATGGGTACCTGGAGATCCAGGTTCTTTCCTAGGTGAAATGATCTTTACAAAGTCCAGATTGTGATAACAGGATAACTTATGAAAGTCTTATAAAATAAACAGATTGCTAGAGAACTTAGGCTGAGAAATCCATTGATGTTACAAAATGAATATTCAAAAATCTAAAATCAAGAATTTGTGGGTGTGGTTGGTGGGGAGCTGCTGGGGGGGG
>VZSZ01001410.1:218817-244716 GCA_013398815.1 Ibidorhyncha struthersii
CCAAGGAGGATCTGTAAATCCTGGACACTGGGGTTATTCTTACACTTCATTTATTTCTTGTCTCTGTAGAATAGTTTTGACTACATGATGTATGCATTTCCCCATCTTGGTTATACAGGCTCTGTGCATCTCCAAGCCTCTCTTCAGAGCTGTAAGTTTAGCTGAAAGTTTAAGCTGAAATATCTTTTTTAGTTTTTGTTTTAGAAAATTGCATACTTTCTTTTTGGTTTTCCATCCTGAAAATAGGAAGAATAAAACCTGTTACGTGCATGAAGATGGGTGTTATAAGAGGCAATTGTAAAAACAATGGGATAGTTGTTGAAACTAGGACTGCTCTTTCAAATTGGAATTAGGAAGAGAATTCCAGCTCAGTTACTTTGTTTTTCTCTATCTGTGAATGCCAATGTCTCTGTCTTGGTATATTTCTGATTACATTACTAAAAGTTTAAAAGCATTTCAGTTGACTTCTTTATTCTTTTATTCTGCTCTGTCTGCCTTTCAGCAAAAGAATGCAGATCTAAAGTTCCTTGCTAATGCTCCATAAATAAATAACGTATTATCTGGTATTTATAAAAAGTCTGAAAGATTAGATAAAAATTGTATCAAAGTACATTTTAAACTGATTCTATGCTTGATGGCTAATATGAAAAACTTAAAAGTAAATTAATAAAAATTGCTCTTCTAAAATAAGACTATGCTATCTGCATAATGAAAAAAGTATGTATAAAGAACTTGTGCCTTTTATTTACATAGGAATTGAATGAGACTTGGACGAACTCTAAAATAACAAGGCACCACATGTCTTCAGAAAGCTCTTTCACTACACTAGCTTTGTCTATATTAAACATTTTTGGTTTAAAAACTAAGCTTAATTGAAGTAGTTTTAAAATACAGATTTCCAACAAAACTGGTGCTGAAACAGGGCCAGAGGCAGTATTCCAAGGGGCTGCTTTTACTTCATGTTTCAGCATTTATTTGTATAAATCTTTTATATTGTCTCTGGGCCTTTCCAGTGTTGTGCACAGCATCAACAGCCAAGAAGCCTGACAGTGAGGAAATACATTAGCAATCTGCTTGTCATGGACTAGATCTGTGAAAATTAAAACTAAATCTAGAGGCTAAGTAGAACAGAGGTGGGAATGAACCCTCATGTTTTAGAAGTGGAGTACTTTATTTATACTGAAATTTGCAGAGAAACAGTGTAGTGAGTCTTTTCATAGAGAGAAGTGTTTGGAGTCAGTAATTTGGCATCATTACTTATCAGTGTTCAACAGGTATGCAGTGCTATTCCAAATCCTATTTAAAATATTAGGCTTAATATTCTTTGACGTGTTTGCTCATTTACCTAAGGGCAATACCACATCTTGGATTGTTTAAGTTTCTTAAGGGTAATTACAGCAGTTTAATAACGTTACTTAAACAGGACATACCTTTGTAAGTGCAATATGTTGCTTTATAAATATGAATTAAGTAAATACAATTATCACTTTGAAACTTGATTCTTTAAAATTCTTTCCTAATAAAAAACTTTGTCATGTCCGAAATATGCTCTGTAAATGCATTCTTGACAATATGAAAGCTAACTTTAGAGATCTAGATGATGAAAATGAACAAACAGGACTTCTCTGCAAACATTCATAGCTGATGACTGAAAATGTTAGACCTCAGCTCATGCAATTAGAACTGGCAGGACTTTGTGGGAGGTAGAGAAGGCCGTGGAGTAGAAGCTTATAATAGACCAAACATAGAAGAAACATTGTTAAACAGCAGTGAATATTGAGCTTGTTTTTAGTTCTAGAACTGATCTGGAAAGCGTGTTCTTTCTAACAAGTGCTATAGTTTGATACAGCTCTGTTAAGCGGACTATAAACGTGGATCATTTAGGCGGCCATGGGCTTGCCCTTTAAACCCATGCAGAGGTAAAGCAAGGAGTAAAAGAAATTCCCTTGCCTGCCTACTCTCTGTCACACGTGAAAATAAGAGAGTAAGTCCTTCCCATAGTATCTGTATTTCCTTCCCTGAGCACAGAGATGTAAAGAGAGCAGGAACATTAAGGAATTAGCAGTGCTTTGTTTTTATACCTTGTACAATTGTGCTCTCATTTTGAGGTGGGTGGTGCAAGAACAGCAGCAAATAGACCTGTTATTGCTGTGAACCCTCTGAAAATCTTCCCTTCAGGGAAACTCATCACTCTGATCAATAGTGAGGCTCGTAGAAAGAAATAAATAAGTGAAAATTCTGGGTAATCTGCTAGGGTATGTGGGAGAGATGTTCAAAGGACATAATGATGAAAGAAGCCTGTTCCTTTACGAAACTTCTCCATATGCACTAAATGCAGAACAGCTATTTTGTTTATATCCAAGGCATTATAATAGTTTCTCGCCATGTTGCTTATTCACAAAACATTTTATGTTTTCGTAAGTTCTCACATTCCGTGTGCTTTAGAAAAGAAGTGAAGATTGAAAATCTTTTTTACATTTTTGGATATTGAAAAATAATCTAGTTATGGAGTGAGGAGATAGCAAAATGAACATAATTTGGAAGTCTAGCTTTGCACAGAATAAACGTTCACTGAGGTCTTGTTGCCTTAGCCACTTAAATGTTTTTTAGCTTTTTGTCTTCTAGAAAACTTTTACATATATTAATGTAAGAAATGGATGTAGTTGCTACTCTGTCACTATCAGTTGCCTTGTCTGAGGCAACTCACAAAAGGAGAATTGATCAGTAAGAATAGTAAAAAATTGCAAATAACTGAAACAGTAAAGGACTTGCTTAAGTATTGAAAACTTTAATCAATATCTATATGACGTGTTTCTGTAAATCAGGAAATGAGCAGACTTCTTAAATATACACCTAGGTAATCTGGGTAAAGAAAAGATGCTATTTTATGAAATAAATCAGGAGGAATAATTCAACTAGATAATTTCACCTGTATATTCAAAGATACCTTTAGGTTGTAGAAGGGGAAAACGCTGGTATAGAAGTATCTTATCTCATGTACTGAAGTACTGCGTGTCAAAGTGCTTATTGTAGACCAGACTCCAAGAACATTATTTTCCTTAAGTAATTCGCTATAGTTAGTGTGATACTACTCAGTATAGATGAGTACACAACTCAAGATTAGGAGCAGTGTGAACTCGAATAGGTCAGACTTCCTGTGGGAAAGGGTAATAAATTAAAATGCTTGGGGGCTGGAGGTAATTAGCAGGTAGACTCGCTCTTAAAACACTGTTGTGGGGTTGTGGGGTTTTTTTTCAGCTACCTGCAGGTCAAAGCAAGTAGAGGACTAAAATTTTTCTGCAACAAGTCTGTTATGAAGACATGTTTCTTTTAGTCTAACACTAACATGCTGCTTCAAATCAAAGTGATTCATTGTTCCATCTTATTAATAATGTGTACTTGCAGTACATGCATCCATTAATGTTATAAAAATAATTAAGATTTTGCACATATGCAGTGCCTTTATCTGAGCATTTCACTGCTTTATAGACAAAAGTTGTTCACATATCATATGAGCTGTTTATCTCCTCTTATTTGACAAGATCTGCTTTTCAGGTGGGCAAGGGATAAAAATTAGACAAATAGAATCCATCCCTTATTTATGGTACAACTGACAGGTACCCATAGCTAACTATGAATTCTTTTAATATCACAGAAAATGTGGCCACTAAGATAACACATGGTCCAACAATAAATCATTGCTTATGGGAAGACCACTTAAATATTTGCCCTGTGAGTAGCTGAGGCATGTATTTAACTGAAGTAACATGAACAGAGGGCCTCCTACTCCTATAGACTAGTCCTGACAATTGCAAGATGACAACAAGCTTCATAGAAGACTCTTTAACATTTGGCCACAATCTAGCATCCTTAGCATTTCAGTCTTCCACTGTCTTTTTTTCCCTGTGACATGTTAGTAAAATGGATAAAATATTAATACACTGATAATTAGGGGCGAGTTGCAGCATCAGATGCTGTCAGAACCTATTATCCTTGTATATGCTTTCCAGATAGCTGATTCTGAAGGGAAAGGTATGTCTCTTTGGTCAAGCGTGTACCTGCGTGTTATGAAAGCTTTGCTTTTAAGAGGCAGGAGAAAAAAAAAAACAAACCACTACATCCTAAAAACCTAGGAGTCGAAGCACACTACTTCATGCAGGTAAACAAGCTGTATTCAAATAAACTTTTGCAAGGCTGCTGAGTACAATACTCACGTAGTTTCCTCCTGAGAACAAGATAGCAAAGTGCAACCCAGTTCAACAAAAATATAGAATCATAGAATTGTCTAGGTTGGAAGGGACCCTTGGGATCATCGAGTCCAACCATCTACCCTGCTCTACAAAGTTCTCCCCTACACCATATCCGCCAACACCACATCTAAATGTCTCTTAAACACATCCAGGGATGGTGACTCAACCACCTCCCTGGGCAGTCTATTCCAATGCCCAACCACCCTTTCTGTGAAAAATTCTTTCCTAATGTTCAGTCTAAACCTACCCTGTTGGAGCTTGAAGCCATTCCCTCTTGTTCTGTCATTAATTACCTGTGAGAAGAGACCAGCACCAACCTCTCTACAGTGTCCTTTCAAATAGTTGTAGAGTGTGATGAGGTCTCCCCTCAGCCTTCTCTTCCTCAAACTAAACAGTCCCAGCTCCTTCAACCGCTCTTCATATGATTTGTCTGCTAGGCCCTTCACCAGTTTCGTTGCCCTCCTCTGCACTCGCTCCAGCACCTCGATATCTCTCTTGTATTGCGGTGCCCAAAACTGGACACAATACTCGAGGTGTGGCCTCACCAGTGCTGAGTACAGGGGCACAATCACCTCCCTACTTCTGCTGGCCACGCTATTTCTAATACAAGCCAGGATGCCGTTGGCTTTCTTGGCCACCTGGGCACACTGCCGGCTCATATTCAGCCGCTTGTCAATTAGAACCCCCAGGTCTCTTTCTGCCAGGCAGCTTTCCAGCCACACCTCCCCAAGCCTGTAGCGCTGCATGGGGTTATTGTGGCCCAAGTGCAGAACCTGGCACTTGCCCTTGAAACTCATACCATTGATGTTGGCCCAGTGATCCAATCTATCTAAGTCTCTCTGTAGAGCTTCCCTGTCTGCCTGGGAATCAACACTCCTGCTTAACTTGGTGTCATCTGCAAACTTGTTGATGATACACCCTATGTCCTTATCAAGATCATCAATAAAGACGTTGAACAGAAATGGTCCCAACACTGAGCCCTGAGGCACACCGCTTGTGACCGGCCGCCAGCTGGATTTAAATCTATTGAGCACCACTCTTTGGGACCTTCCAGTCAGCCAGTGCTTGATCCAGCGGATCGTATGCTCATTCAGGCCGTGCGAAGCCAGTTTTTCCACAAGAATTGTATGGGGGACAGTATCGAATGCTTTTTGAAAGTCTAGGTATATAATATCAACAGCTAATAAATAAATAGCAACAGCTAATAAATAAATAAATAATATAAATTCTCAGTTGATTAGTTTAACAGGTACGTTCACTTAACCAAAATGGGGCCAGTTACAATGCAATGTCATTCTCTCAAATGTCTGCAAAATCAATAAAGTAAATTCTTTTTCTCTCTTTTGTATGTAGGCATTTGTTCCTATTCATTGTCAAGTTAGAGAACATTGCAAAAATAGATTCTGTGTTATCAGTCAGATAAAGAGATGGTTTCAGTGTCTAAGACAAACAATCATCCTGTGATGTACAGAAGGAAGAAAAGGGGTTTCTTTTTTTGTTCTTTGTTTTTTAAGGTTGAATTGCTTCCAGTAACTCATTGCTACACTTAGATATTCTACATGCCTGTACTGGACTGTGAAGGCCATGAGTGGGCACAGAGATATTTGTAATATCAGACTACTTAAGCCCAAAAATGAGTTAGAAACATGGATGACAATTATCCATAGTTAAAGCTTGAATGTGAACTGACTTAGTTTCCACCTTATTCCCCCCCAAAAAACCCAAGTAATTGAAACAAAGATAATGCATAACTGAATTGACATGCTTATTTTCAGCTAAAGCATAGTTCTGGATAAAAAGAAGTAATGCAATATGCATAGTTTGAGTTATGCACATTAATTTTTATAAATTTTAAAGTGTTTGAGGGTGAATTTCTGTTATTGTCTGGTATAGGCTGGTTAAAAAGTGTGCTAGCTTAGAATTCTTATTCCAGTATCTCATGTCCCACTTAGTAGAATGTGAAGTTCATCAAAACTTTTTCTGATTTGCTCCCTTCTTCCTGGAAACGTGTTTCTCTGCTAGTTCTGAATGTAAATACTTGCTGAACGAATTAGTTCAGAAAATAACAGGAAAGTATGTAGATAATTAACGAATGCAATGTAAGGTACAAAAGTGGCTTTTCATTTTCCCTATTCTTAGTATACAAAATCAGCTTCTTCTGTTGAATACTTACTGGCAAAACACATTCTTAGTTCCAGCCAGATCCCTTCACTCAGAATTTTCTACTTTTTAAACCATAAAGATTTGCTAAATAGCTATGTCAGTTATCGTAATGCAAGTAGCTTGTTTACCAGCAGTGTAAACCAAACCCTTTTAAAACCTGCAGTGATCAACTGATACGTGACTCAGGCAGATAAACAAAAGTTAGCGAGTGTATTATTGTTTTTAAAAAGACAAAAAAATCCTCCAGGGATGTTCTTATGCAAAATTGAAGTTATTAATAAAAAGTGGGGAAATAGAACTCTTTTTATTTTAAGGGCCTGCCTTAATTCTGAATGACTAATCCATAGAAAACTTAATTCTCACAGTCTTTGAGATCTCTCATGCACAAAGCTGAGAAACCTAATTTCAATACTATGTATAATATAACATAGTTGAAGATTGGTATAATATTCCAAACTGATTTTTTTTTAAAAAAAGAGGAAATGCTCTCAATTCCTGTTTCTGCACTTTAACAGCTTTCTTAATTAAATATGGATTTTTATGCCTCCCAAGCTATAATTATACTTAACCAGTCATTGGTGAAGAAAATTTGCAAAGGAAAAAACTCAGAGGTGAAAAACTTATTCTCTCTGTATTCGATAGTTTCCCCAAGAATGCTTGTGAATCACTGCTGCTAGATGTTCTTCTGCAAGTGTTAATTTAGGGAGAGCTTGAATCAGAGTGAAGAAGCAGTATAACATAATCAAAAGTAGAATGCTGAACTTAATTTTTTAAATGTGTCTTTCCTATATACTGCAGAGAGTATTTGTATATTACAGTATTTATTACTAATTAATATCAATATTGCCTGGATCTAAGGACTTCAATCCTTTATCCCTTAGAACAATAGAGATGGACACCTTAACTCTCAATTTATGATTTGCTTGAGATGTTGGCACGGTGAGTCTCTTGTACAGTGAAGAATAAGGGAAAACACTTGTAGCCTTACGCAGGTAAATGTTACTGTATGTTTTCTGCCTTTTCTTCGAGATAGCATTGCCGTTGGTGAGAGCTTTACAGTTTAATTAGGGAGGGTTGGGACAGAAGGAGAGTTAATTCTATCTAGGCTTCCTCAGCCTTGCCATATGGCCAGAAGGTATCTATAAAAGCCACGAAACGCACGGGAGGTAATTTGGGGGGACTTTACCTATAAAGGAAGTATGTGGAGACGGTGATCCACAGTTAACTGGGGAATTGTTACAGATGCCAGGCATTGCAATTCTAGAACATGCTTCTGTCTGCAAATTCAGAGACTGGTGATTCAGAGTTTCAACATAGAATCTGTCTTTATTCTCAGAGGATTTCTATATCACTGACTAAAGTCCCTACATTTAAAAAAACAAACAAACAAACTAAAACTAACTAAAACACACCCTAAATGAGATTATCCTAATCTCTTGTTGGGTGGAGGAAATGCCACTGTTGCTGTAATCCAGGTAAGTGGCAACCTCAAAACTGGATGCGTGTGACCTTTTGTAGTGTGATATTACAGCCAAGGTCACTCCAGACCCCAGGACTGGCATAAGACCCACGGCAAATTCCCATATAAACTGATGCAGAGACTGTCTTTCAATGAAGGCCTTCTGCAGTTTAATAGTTATAGCAGGCCCACTATATTATGTTCCCTCACCAGTTCTGTCCTCAGAAGGACTGTTCTTTAGGTGTATGACAGAAGGATAGAAATTACATGCTTTGGATTGAGAAGGAAGATGCAATATTAAAGTTTCCCTAGCTGGATTGTGTTGGATAGGTAACCTTTAGGTAACCTTTAACTGAATGTAGCCATCATGATTCAAAGCAGACTGTCTTACTCTGCCTCCTGCCTATTTGAAAGATGGCTCTATTATGTCAGCCTTCAGCATGAGGTTGCACTGCACTTCAATACTTTGCATTTTAAACACAGATTGAATTCATTAGTTATTGCTTCAATTAACCACATAATCTGCTCTGCTGATTTTAGTGTAGTGCAGTTTGACTAAAAGGCACTACAGGTTTTTGTATGCAGCCTTTATTATAGGTGTGGATATTTTCCTTGGTATTATATATTTTAAGGCTGCCACATTATGTGATGTCTAGCTAGCTCAAACTGCAACAAAAATGTGGCATGTACCTCTATGGTCATGTTGATCCCAAGGATGATCCTGGTTTGCTGCACTATTGTTTATTCATAGTATGGCAACTGTTCACTTTTCTCATGTTGTGGCATTCTCAAAGATTAACTTGCTCACCGATAACTGAAGTACTGCTTTCTAAATAGGGAGCAGGAAAGGAGTTAAATGATGACATGAAAGCAGACATTACTGTTCCAATAAAAATCTCTAGATTGAATGTATGTGATTCTATCCATAACTTTCCTGCTTCTGGACAGAGCATTGTAGTGCATTATATACAAATTTAAACTTTAGACCCTTCGGAAAATGAAACAGTGCATGTTGTAATAACCTCTCAGCTTAGAAAGAATTTGCATGGAGTTCTTCATGCTTAATTCAGAGCAATTCTATGGGGTTTAAGGTGCAAATGAAAATTTAGACTTCCACAAATGAGCTTCTTCAGGAGCTTGGAAATTTGCTACTTAAGTCCAGCTTACTATCTGTTTTTGTTGTACAAATGTGTGGTTGTTTCGCAGACCTTTGGTTCCTCCCTCCCCTTTATTTAATTCTGTAAAAAGGCCTAATTTGGTATTTCAGGTAACCTTTGGAAAAGTATCTATTTCTCACCATTTGTGGATAAGGGAGTGTGAAAGTTAGGTTGATGAGGGATATTATTTCTAGTTATGTATTTTTATATTGCTGATGTAAAATGAGCATTGTCTACCAGTGGGTTAATATTTAAGTTATAGAAAGAATATCCAAAATCACAGGGCATCAAGCACTAAGAAATGGGAACAATCTACAAAAAGCACACTTGCTGAAAAGCTTCTTTGTATTCTTTGATTCCCTTCTTTTTCTTGAATATCTTGAAGAACTGAAGTTCTTTTAATCTAAAGGGTTAATTTTTCTCCTAAAGCAAGTTATTCAGCCTAGACTACTGGCTGTCCATTTTCAAGTGAGAGGAAGATAACTTTAATCTTTGTGAAAACAAAATTCAGCTCTGTTTTTCAGGAAGAGCCCATGTTCAGATAATTTTTGTAGTACGTGGTATGAATCTCCCATGAACTTCACTGAAGTCTGTTTTCCAACTGAAACATGTTGCCTGGCAAATCTGTTCTTGACTCTTATTTGTACAGCACCTTGCCCATTCCCCTTATTCTGTACCAGCAATGAAACTAGCAGTTGCAGTAATCTCAGTTGACCTAAACATTTTCAGTTTGGGGTTTTTTTTAAAGATATAATCTTAAAATTTGCAGCAGGGATTATTACAACCTGGAACCTGATTCAGTGTTGTAATAGGGTTTATACACCTAAAAGAAGCATGGGGCAAACAAAAGCAAAGTAGCCTAGATAAAGAAGTCTTTACTTAAATTTAAGTTCTATTTACACCCAGTTTACATGGTGTTCTATTAAGATTGTTTTTGCAGCCAACAAGAGTGTTAGAGAGACAAGCTGGAAGCAAAAAACATTATTCTGGAAATAGTCTGGTTGCTTTTTGCTGCCTTATGAAGTGCAGGGCTATTTCTAAGGTATGTAGATGAGAATAATGTATCTAACTTACCTCAATTCAAAGTGAAATGTCTGCTTTTAATATTTACTGAAATTTGCATTGTGGTAGCTGGCAACACTGTAGCTGTCCTTTTGGCAGCTTATCTGTGTTTTCCTATGAAGAGTACTGCAATAGCTTCCTTAGATAAGGAATTTCAGGGGTGAAATAAGCAACTTTTGACTCCTTAGAAAGGCTCTCTTGACACACCTAATAAAGATTCTTGGAATGCAAATGTCTGACAGTGGGAGACATGAGGAACCACCAACCCTGCGCATGGATCTTCCCATATATGCCTAAGGCATTCTGTGAATTGGCAGCACAAGAAAACTGCGGACATGCAAACACGCTATTTATGGGTGAAATGAAAGAACTGAAGAAACAGCCACTACTTAGGAATGCTAGCGAGAGGCTTTAGGCTCTGCCCTTACTGGATATTTGGGTTTTTGCTAGTTCAATCTGGTTTTGACATCTCTTTAAGGACTCCCACTGGTGTAGACAAAAATCTTCTTCTTATCTCCTGGTCGTAAGTGATGAAACTGTGGTGCAGACCTTCCCAGGAGCAGGTTTAGAAAATACTACAATCTGACTGCCTTTCATGCCAACCACACGCTTACATATTTTCTTTCAACGGGGATGTCCTTTACTTATTTCTACTAATTAAACTACACGTAGAACACTGTAAGGAAGATGTGATGACCATCGCATACAACAGAGCAGATGAAGTCCCTAGTGTTTTATTCTATACTTTTTGTCTGTGTTACTAATGGGGAATTCTGCTTTAGAAATCAACTTCAGTAACTTACTCAAAATCAAGTGATACCTCTTTGTGTGTGTGTGTGTAAGAACATTTAACACCACTATCTGTGCCTATCCCTTTGATTTTTTAAAACCTGTATTTCAAGAAACAGCAATTTCTTTTCTTAGAAGGGCAAGTATCCCTTTGAGAAATCAAATGATTTTACATCTGTCTACCAAGAGTCTTCATCTCTCCCTACTTTTTCCTTTAGGTATTCAAGAAGTTTTTTCTTTCATGGTATAAGATAGTCCCACTCAAGCATAACATCCAGAATCTAATTATAGGGATTTTTTGTTTCCTCAGATTTGGTCTGGTTTTCAAATACAACTTGGAGGTTGAAGCAGACTGTGGAAACTCAGCTGTAGGAGTGTCAGTTAGACCAGGAAGGTTCCTCAGTGTGTTGCCAGGTATCTTACCAAGATGGTTATTCTTATTCCACTAGAATACAGTTAGGAGTTTTGACTAGTTGTAACTCTTCTTTAGCCTCTTGCTGTCTTTTTCTTTTTTTTTTTCCTTAACTGCCTCAGCTGAGCTAGTACGTTTAGTTGCATCTAAATTAGGCTGCACTCCACTTCCATAGAGAGATGCTAATTTTTCTTCTCTTCCCACAAGTAGAACATGTCTGCCCTCAATCTGAAGTTCTTAATACATGAAATATTTTATCTTTCACCAAATTGCTGTTCTGTTGTTCTTTAGAATAACTCTTTTTATTGCTAATTAAGTTTTCAACCTTTTAATTCTTTCTTGTGTATTGTTTGATGAACAATGCACAGGGAATAGCTTCATACTTATCATTTTATTTGTGCCTTACATATTATGTTGGATCTGTTTTCTTGTTTGCTCATTTATACTTACTGAACAGTACAAAAACTATTTCTTAGTACTTATTTTTCCCTGTACTCAAAATTGAAACCATCTAGTTAGTTATATAATCTCCCTCAAAATTGTTAGTCATGTAGGAGGTATCTAAGATAAGATTCTTTGAACAAAAGGCTTTTTTCCTAATTGTTCATCAAAAACCAGTGACTAAATCCATGACAATTAAAAATCAGTAAAGATGAAAATATTCAAGCGGGTATTAAGAATGGCAGCATCAAAAACTTTGAGTATTTGAATTTAAATCTCAAAGATACTGGAGTGTGGGGGCTGGGGTTTTTTTTAACACTATGTCATTACCTGTTCCATGTGTTAGGTGCATCTCTAAGATGGAAACATAGCATTGAACTTTTCATTCAAGTCTTGAAAAGTGTAATGATGATTCTTAACACCTGTATCTGAACTAGAAGGGATTTCAGTGGCAAGTTAATACAGATGTAATATTTGATACAAAATAATTATTTACACCTTTGTTTAGGAGTGACTGTAGGTTATTTAAAATGTGGAGTTTCTTTGTTGGTTTCTTCCTTCTGCAGTGAATCAAGTGTTAGCATAATATTCTCTGGAGGAAGGCACATGACCCACTCTAAGGGAATTTCACTCGTGGTACCATAAAGAACTGTTATTTGCTTTTCCTTACTTTAATAAAAATCTAAAAATAACAACAATATTGGGGACAAATTTTATGACATATTGAAGCTTACTGAAACATACATGCTGGTAATTAAAATACAGGAATAGTGCTTGACATACTTGGGCATATTTCTGCTAAATTTTGAGAAGATTCTATTTTTTCAGTTGTAAGACTAGATGTTTTCATAAAGTCTTTAATTAGTCATTCCTCAAATTTATTACAGTGGACATAGGTTTCACATTGTACTTAGTGTATCACCAATATTATTTGAGGCATTATGCCTGCAAAACAAAATGTATGAATAACTGCAAATTAGACTGTCATCTATTTGAAGTCTTATGAGGCAGTTTAAAGAGCTACTGTGTTTTTTTTTTTTTAAAAAAAAAAAAAGTAAAATTGAACAGAGCTGTCCAAACACACAGTATCAAATGTTCAATCTGGCATATTTCATCTTGACTCCCAAAAAGTCCTTGTATTGTGGGCAAAAGGGAAAGGGAGGAGGAGAACTGCTGAGGCTTCTAAAATATTGCAGGCATCTGGTATTCTTCTAAAATTAAACTTCCTTGCATAAGCTGAAGCAGGATAGCTTCAGCTATAAAATCAATATAATCAGTGCTCACTGAAGAATGGAATGCCAGAGTCTTTCAGATTGACTATTTAGGCTGCAGGGAGATTAATTTCTGACAGATGCAGTCTTTCTACATAACAGCTCTGGGAAAGTTTTAAATTATTCTTGATGTTACTAGTTCTTCGGGGGGGGAGGGGGCAGAGAAGGGATCACTGTTTAAGTACTGCCCATAATGCAAGCGCTTGTACTAAAGATTTCACTTAAACCCAAGGTCCTGAATGTACAGAAAGGCATGATATGTAAAAAAAGGACTCCATTCCAAAGGAACTTGTTTAAAACTCGTAAGTCTGTAGTCATATTTTGAAATTGCTTGTAAGTGTCCAGTTCTCATTTGTTAGTTAACTGAAGCAAGAGGAGGTTGCATGCTAAGTTTATTTTGAAGCACATCACTGTTTAGTGAGAGCAAGCCAGGGACAGGAAGGCTCCTGACTGTTATTTCCATATTCTAAAAATTGGTTCATTTCTAAGCTTCAAGAAAGCAAGCATATTGCACAACCAGTTCCAATTTCAAAATAGCCTTTATCATAAAGCCGATGCAGTAAACAGAAACTAGGAGACTGATTTCCAGAGTCTGACAGATTAATGTACTTTCCACTTATTTCTCAAGTCTTAAACCCTTGTATTGAAACACAGGCATCAGTGAGAGATAACTGAGGGACAGAGCAAGCTAGTGGACAGAAAAGAGCTTGGTTTTCTATCTCATGTAACCATGTTACAGAACTAGAGAAATCTGTAGTATAACAGACCTCATGAGATCCTTTGGTGACTTACTGTCCTCACAGAGCACAAAGATAACTTTAGATGCAAGCAAGGCAAATACCAGTCAGGGATATAAGTGCAAGGCATAGCTGAATGGATGGAGCTTGGTGCAAGCTACAAATATGATTATTATGATTATCCCCTAATCTTGTGGGAGTTTTGCAGTTTTCACTGGACTTGAGTTTTACTGCATTTTTGTAGCTCCACTGCACCCCAACTATAGCCACCTCTCATCTGTGGTATAGAATTTCATGAAGTCACTCCATTGTACAGAATGACTGTGACAAGTCTGTACTTAGCTGTGGTGGTTGTAACCAGAGCATCATGTCCCATTCCAGAGCTACCATTAGAGTCCAGAACTCCCAACTCCTTTATTCTGCTCCTTGTTAGCAAATATGTGTGTACATGCTGAAATCTGTTCCATACATACAAACAGATATTGATTCTGAAAAGATTATAGTCTGCTGTGATTTCACAACACACCATAGCTCTCATGCAAACCCCTCTATTGGGTATGTGATGACCAAAAAACGCATTTCCTCCAGGAGGTCAAATTACACATGCAGTACGTAATTTCAGTAAGGCCAGCAAGTCCTGTAGACATTCTCTTAGCTTGTTTTGAAAACAGAACTGTGCTTTTTTGTTGCTTTTTCACAGGAATCGGGAGCGGAACTTGAAGTGAGAAAAACAAATAGCAAATAATTTGCAAGTTTATAAAATGTATCTGAATGAGTTTTCTTATTTGTATGTGATTATATTATTTCTATAAATGGGTCTTCTGGTATGTCTATTTTGGGATGAGAAAAATAAAACTATCCTTTCACCTCATATTTGAATCCCTTTCACTTTTCTAATTTTATGCATCATGAAACCTTATAGCCTGAGAACCCTTTGAGGGTAGTCATCATAGATCTAACAGAATACTTTTGACTTTTATCACAGCATGAAAGCAAAATGAAGAAATGCTGAGATTCAATGATTTTTTTTTTTTTTTTTGGAGTAGCTACTCAAAAACACCAATGGAAAAAATGTTGATCTGTGTTAGGGCCAAATATTGGCTAGAAAGGAAGTATTTTGATTACATTGTAATAGTATGAAATATAGCCTAGATAATGAAAGGCAAAAGGATATGGCCTCTTACTATGTAATCTCTTTGGCCATCAGCCAGAGCAGGAAATTTTCTCTGGGAGAGTGAAGGTATCGAGTAACTTGAAAAGTAATATATTTTTAGAGACACTAGCTTAATTTCACACTGCTTTCTAGAATTAGATTGTCACCTTAGAGAAGACTTCTTGTTCGAAAAGCAGTCTGCAGTCTAACTCTTTTTCTGTATTTATTTAAAATATGTTTTAATTGGATGGGGAAAGGGGAAAAACTACAGAATATCATTGTTTTAGGATGAACCTTTATTACTACTGAACAATAATATACTGGAATATATACTGGAGAACAGCATATGTTATTCAAGACTCTGTAGTACAAATGTGTCGCCATAAAGCCAAACACTAAAATAACATTTGCAGTATTTCACTTAACAGAACTGACTCTTGGCACAGTCAATGTCAGTAATAAATCCTGAAAAGTGCAGTGATGGGTCCTGCAATTATCTTCTGCTTCTCCTGCTTGTCATACCAAGTAAGCTTGTTCTTTTTTTAAGTGTCTTTGGAGAGACTGTTGTATGCATATATATGACACTGGGGGGGCAGCAAGGGAGGGGAGGGCTCTAGATGGTTGAAGGGACTTCAGATCCCTTCAGCCTTCAAAGGAATTTGGTTACTTACAGACTTCTTAGCGAACTGTTATTTATTGCACAGAAAAAGGTATGCTGCTGAAATTTGAACAGTGAAATATGTTTTAGCTCAAAACAATTGCAAATTGTTGACCACCATTGTATTTATGGTGGCAAAGTGATCACAATATGCTATTAACTACTAAATAACTTCTGTTTCAGAAAGTGCACTTCTGTTTATAAAGCTTTTAAAATGTCACTACCTGTATTACATTTATCATATGAAATGTGATAGTGATACTTCTTGTCTAAGTGAATGATTCAACAATTGCAATATTCATGTAACTTAAAAAGGCATCAGTAGGATCCGGTGGGGTGGGGAGAATTAAGACTCAGACAACCATTGTCTTCCATCAAGTTGGTCTGATCCCATCTCTCACTGGAGTAGGATGGATGTTGCAACAGAAGGTGTCACTGGGGGATTCCTTCTTTTTGCCAGTCCCATGCAGAAATTCTACCTTGGATAGCATGGGAGCATCAGCATCGGTCATGTTAGTTCTGCATGCATTCTGATTCATGATGCCAGATACTCTAATAACATAATATCATGAATTATTTCTTTGGGGGCATCCACACCTCCCTTAATTGTTTGTATCCTTTGAAGTCCTGCTGACTACGGCTGCGTTATCCCTTAACTTCAAAAGTCCCAACCAATTAAAGCTTTTGGGAAGGATTTTGTGACAGCTAAGGGTGTGGGATTTCTATTTCTTTTTCTTTTTAAGAGAGGAATGAGCAGAAAATTAGGTGTTTAGTTTGCCTGAATTAAAAGAAAATGCTGCCCAGTAATATATGTATTATCCTGCCAGTTCTTTAGGGCATATTTTGAAATTTGATACAGGGCAACCTTTGTGCTAGAGATGTGCCTTTTACCACTCCTATGAAAATCCACCCAGAGGTGGTCAAGTTGCAACCTGCAGTTCTTCCTTGGTTTATATGTAGTTCCATGATTGAGGAATTTTGCCCTAAAGCAAAGATTATGTTTGCACTGGCTATGTGAATCTCTAAAAAAAAGTGCGAGCACCTTAAAGCCTTTGCAGGCTGGCAGACTTCTATGCTCTCCAATAGGCTAAAGAAACCAAGAGAGCGTGAAGAGAATCTTTGGTCAGGAGTGTAGGGTGCACTTAGGATCAGCGCTGATTGGCCAAAGAGGCCACTACTGGGAGCTGTGAACAAACTGGGAGCCTATCAGACGAAAGCCCTTGAGAACTGGGGGAAGAGGGAAGGACACAGTGACTGAATAAGGAGGCTGGAACTGCGATCCAGTAGGGATAGATGGAAGGATGTAGAACACAAAGAAAACTAAATGGGAAGTCAGGGGCTGTGGTAAGAAATATGAAGAATATGTATTAGGGCTGCCTAGACAAAAAACTATAGATGTAGAAGGGATGGGACCAGGATGGGTGAGAACGACAGTGTTCAACTGTCTTGCTGGATGTTTAGTAAAGTCATAAGTTCTGATGGTAGACCTAAAAGGTTCTGGTGCAATTCCGTACCTTTCTGTGATGCTATATGATAGAACTTACCTTGTTGGCTTGTTCTAAGAAACGTAAAAATACTTTCAATTATAAAGAATTATTGAAGTTATAAAGTCAAGGACTCAAAATGAAGAAAACAAAGTTGCACTTAATTACATACTGTAGCATACTGTTTATGTAATCACATTTCCCTCCCACCACCCCATCTTATTCATGAGATAAGGGGTACAATCAAGAAAGGATTTTTGTAGGAGTCTTATTTTTGCTGAAACTGGAAAACGTGATATTGAATGAATACTGAAAATTAAGCATGTTATTCAAGATACTGAAGTCAGCATTTTCAGCTACAACTGAAAGTAATAGAAATGCTACTTAAAATACATACAACATTATATATTCTCTGAAAAACAGCTCCTAAATATTTCAAAGTGTATTTTGCAATCCCATTTGCAAAGCAATGGTAACACCTTTTATCTCACAGTGTTAATTCTGCAAAGATGCTGCTTATGAAACATTCATGTAGAAGGAAATAAAAAAGGCCATAAGATATTAATAACTGTCTTAAAAGTAGGTAGGCATTGGGTAGCAAAAAAGTATTTTGGTGAAGGCAAGTTATGGAAGAGATGGAACAGCAGTGGGCATGGATATATCAAGTTGAGGACAAATGGAGGGAGAATGGTCCTTTTCAGGCTCTCAGATCTTTACTCTTGTCCTTCTTGCGGCATTAGCAAATGGTGAAACCTGGTAACAATTGGTCCCGTCATTTCTTCTCCCAAACACCATTATCTGCTCAGTGAATTCTCTCAAGAATAGGTGTTCGCTGTTTAGCATTTCCTAACATCTGAGTGTTTAACTTCTTTGCAATGCTTTTTAACGTACTAGGCTTGTATGTAATATCTTTTCTTTCCACATATAACATTGACAGCTCAGAACCCTCAATCGTTATTCATGAGATGCATAAAGTCAGCTTGTCAAACATACAGCTGCTCCAGCTGACTTTAAAAAAACCCAAGACATAAATAGTAAAACTATTTAAGAATGATTATTTAACCTGTGGGTTGAAATGATTAAAATACTCAACAAATTCTTTGTACCTTTTGAAAAACATGAGGAATCACTGTTCTAAATCTGCCAAAAAGCAAGACTAACAAAGACGATAAATAAAATAAAAATTTCTGTTAAATAAGGGGTTACAAGGCATGAGTTTGACATTCTTCAAGCACATAAAAATTATCAGTTTTACCTGTGGGGAGTCTTTTATCAGAACATTCTATTCAAACAATAACCATTGTTATCAACCAGAACCAGGTTCAGTCTTGTTAATGGGATGAATTGGCAATGAATTCTGTCTACATAGCAACCAGCAAATATTGTTCTAGTGGTCTGGAGTGGCTGATGAGAGGCAGGGCACATTGGGGCAGCTTTGCTCACACCAATAGCACCATACTGCAATTCCTCCTCCTGACAACCCCCTCCCCATTTCACTGACGTGAACGTTTTTAGAGCATGATCTCATCTGCAAATTGTAAATACTTGGCACTTTTATGACAGGAAAGTATTACAAAGTGCTGAGGCTCGCTTCATGAAGAATTTAGGTAGGAAGCATTTTTAATTTTCTGTTATTAATGACTTACACCTATTTACAAAAAGAATGTGCTGTTTATTATGCTAACTTATTCGTAAGTTCAGTAAGGATTCATGTGTGCAGTATTTAGCATTTTATTTAAAGTCCTCACTGTCTTTAGGGACTCTTAGTGGAACTGCACTCAGCTGCCTTTTATTGTTCATAAACAAGCAGTGACGAGAAAAAACCCAAAACCTCTTCACTACACTTGTTTATAACCTTTTAACATCTGTTGCCTAATAACACCTCTTTTAATTCTTCATTTTGTTGCTAAAATGTCTTTACTTCACTCTGGATAGAAGAATAAACTGTGAAATATTACATCGCTGGTCTTCCTTTTACATTTTCTTAATATAGAATCTACTTCTTATTATTGAATATACTTAGAGCATCCAAAAAGATGAACCATAAAAAAGTAAATCAGAAAGTATTTGGAATGTTAAACATGGGTTTTTTTATAGGTGTCTTAATTGTTTAATCGTGTTTTCTATGTAAATACAATTCCTACGGTGGACACTTCCCTCTGATTTCAATTTAACCTCAGTATAATATATTTTGAGTAAATGTTTTAATATGTGTATATTCCACTAGTGAATATAATAATAATATCTTATAATTTTTGCATATATATATTAAGGAATCTAGGTTTTAACTGCTTATTAATCATAAATATTACATGAAAATTCTTCTATAGAAATGCAAAGAAAAGAGAGAGAGAGAGCTTTGAGGCCCATATGGAAAATACTACCTTTTCATTTCATCTTGCTTTTAGGAATGGGGTCACCTTATGTTTTAAAGATAGATAGTGTTTCTGACTTAGAGATAGGTGAGGTGACAGTATATGTGTCAATAGTAGCAACAAATGTCCAAAAATATCAAGTGTTTAATGTTCTTCCTACACTAAACTCAAATTTTAAGCAGAGCTATTTTGAATCTGAAGAGCTACTTAAAGTTTATTTTTTTTAGCATTTGGTGTAGCTGTCTGACTTTAAAGTCATGAAATAAAAGATGCTACTTGTCATATATAGATTAAAACCAGTAGGACCAACTTTTCACAGTCTACAGTTTACAACTTTTGAAACAATACTGTGGAGGTATATTTTATCAGATATACTATCTTGAAGTCACAAAGAGCAGTTGTTTAAATGTGCAGTGTTCATACAGGAATTATTATTTATACAGATTGTTGATAGAAAATCATTTAATACTGCTGCACTGTATATAGAGTATGTTCTTGTTCTGATTCCTGCTGATCGTGCAGACTTCATAATGATTTCAGTAGGTCACTTAAAATTTTATCTGCCAACTTCATCTGAAGACCAGAAAGGTCAGTGATATAATGGTTTCTGCACCTGGTGCTTAAAGGTGAGCTGCAAAGTTATATTTAAAATTGGATGGGATCCAAAAATCTAAAATTCTAATACCCATGCTGTCCTGCTGACAAAGAGTATTAAACAGATTTTTCAGAAGAACTTAAATGTTTTTAAGTATGGGAATATACACATTGAATCTCTTATTACCTCAAATGAATACTTCCCTTAAGTTTCATCTCCGTTGGCATTGGAGTTTTTGCCTTCATTGATTCTAATCCTGAATTTAAAGTGAATTTATATTTACCTTGTACAGAAACCCTTTTATTTCAGGACTTGCCAACGTTATTACGTGGGCTACATAAGAGGAGTTGTATAGATTGAAGCATTTTTGGATGCTTTTAGAGAATCCAAAAGTGGCATAAAATGTAGGGTATTTAAGTTCTAACATGTATGCTTGCTATTTATGAGAATTCAGTCGAGACTAATTCTCTTTCGTAAGTTTCCCCATAATGATCTTGGCTATGTGGAGACAAATGGGCAAAAAGAGTATTTAAAGACAAGGAAAATTAAGAATATGTAGAAAATGAGTCAGTCAGCTTCCTTGCAGATAGAGTAAAAGAACTGGTCACAGAGCACTTTGTTCTTTCATATTATTTCCTGGACTAGCCCTGTGAGGGTCATCATGCTGTAGGTTATTTGTACCAGAATTGCATAAATATGATCCCCGTAAGGTGGATGTTTGAAATAGCTCACATCAAGTGACAAAACAGATTTTAGTCTATGTACAAGCAAGATATTAAATGCTTCCTTTCATATGAAATGTGTTTCATCTCCCAGCAGTAATTCTCTACCACTTCACTATGGCTACACAGAAATGATATCATTGTATATTGCATTTGTACATGTTTGATCTTGACCTTTCCATAGAACACTTGCAGAAATTCAAGGCCTGAACTTCATGGCTTCCTTTAGATCCAAACTGTATTGTGTCATTTTAATTAACTTTTGTAGCCTCCGATTTCCACATCTTGATGACAGATTAGCATACCAGCAGAGTGATAAAATGAGATTAGAAGGTAGACAAACTTCTGTTTTTATTAAGCCTTAATGTTACAGAAGAAGAAAAGAATTTGATCATGGAATGTTCCTAGATTAAGGATCTTTATAACAAACTTCCATGGTATTTCTTTTAAGTTATTCATTGTTTACCTCTGTATTTGAATGTATTAGGAACTTAAGATTATTGACTTGTTATGAACCATTATCTTTTCATAGCTACAGAAAGCTCCAATGCCATTGAAACCAAAAAAGACAAGTGCTATTGCATACCTGAATATTTCTACTACAGCCTTTCCCCTTTTTTTAGTGAAAACATTCTCATTTGCCTTTTTTTAAGATCTAAAGGAATAAATAGGGCTTGAAGGACTGCATCATTAAAATGGAGGGTTGATTCAGCTTATAAATGGGTAGTTATCTATTATAAATTAACATCTCTACTAGGCTCAGTAGAAACTACTAAGAACTTCACTCTTGGAAAAGACGTACAAAAGAAAAATTCCATAGTGAGTTATTAGGTCTTTGTTTTTTAATGTTGTTTTTTTTACTTTCTGATTAAAACTATTTGTATTACATGCGATAGCACCTCAGATTAAATGTTTGCAATCTTATAAACTAATTTAGCCAAAGTAATAGCAGTGAATAAACTCAGCATACTTGAAGTAAACTTGTCTTTTGGAGCTGCGGGCATTTTGATGTATTGAGCATATATCACACTGCCATATCTGAAAATACAGGGGAAGCAGTGTTTGAGCTTTAAAGAGAATTGGCAGATAGCTGTTATTACTTAGAGGGGATATCCAGAAACAGCAGTAGTAGCAGGTGCTGGTGAGCTCCAATGATCTTATTCCTAGAAGGGCCTACGTTCATTGGGAAGAGCTGAAATACAGTCTTCATGCTTTTGTTGGCTAGAAGCATCCAAATATCACTGTTTAATACTGTCATCTAGGTTTTTCTTGCCCCTAATTTAGAAACAAGCAAACAACAGCCTTCCCATGGGGAGAAGTACAAGTAAACTTATAAAATAATCTGAAATCCAGCTGAATATTAGATATTATGTGGCATTGCATGTTGTGAAAATTTTCACTATTTTAAATTCATTTTATTCCCAATTGGAATTAGGAACCAGTTGTTTTTATTTTGTTTCTGTTCAAGGGAGAGCAACAGACATCTTAGAGTCCACTTTATAGGATGAAGTCCATGACCCAAGAGGGGCCTAAGGCCTCAGCTGGAAGGAGGCTACTGGGCCTTTTGTGTGTGTGTGTGTGATATTTTTAAGACCAACATCTGTTATCTCTACTGAATATGTGAGAATTACCTATTTCCTAGTTATCTTTTTCAAAGTAATAATACACACTCCATAAATACATCCCTCTTTTTTTCCATTGTGAATTGGAAGTCCCACAGCATAGCTGGGCCTGAGGGACTGTTTAAAGCTCAGAGAGCCATCAAGGAGGAAAGGCCATTTCGGGTTCTATGGAAGTACAGGGAGTAAGGGATAGTGTTGACTTAAGCGGATATCAACCAGGAGTTAGTTACATTAGCACTATGTATTAATAGTAAACTGGATGCTTCTTGGTATGGATATGTATGTAGTTTTGTCTGGTGAGTACTTTTATAGTACAGTAAATTGTTTGTCAGATTGAATGGCTGTTATATTCCTGGTCCTGCCCCAGTAATGTAGGCTGGAGGTGTTTTCAAAACAGACTGGTTGGGAAACTATCAGTCAACAGTAACCATACCAATAGGATTTTGAAAGCAGGTTTTGGTTTTGTTTTTTACCTATCTACTAAACAAAGGTCTATGCAGTATAGGACTGGCGTCTTCTCAAGAGGTAAGAGGTGGTAGGAAAGTGGAATTATCCGCTGTGGAAAAAGCTCTTGTAGAGACTCATAATGAACAGCTATGAATGAAGCATGAATAGAAATGTGTGTGTAAGCAACAGAAGAATAAGTGTTAAAAGAATGGCCTGAAATGATAGCAAAGAACATCATTCCCAGGTGAACAAATGAAAGATTACATTGCTTCTATAAAACCAAAATGACTGCACTTGAGTAGGACCATATGCATTCTGACAACGGAAGGGTGGGAACAAGGTTGTAGTATATGCTATTTCTTTTCCTGTTAGCCAGAGAGGAAGAAATCTTATACTAAAAGACTTCCCATAACAACTGTTAACTCTTACACAATATAAAAATCTGTCATTATTGCTAACCAAGGAAACCTAGAGAAAAGACAAGGACTTGATAGTGAGCATCCCTTGTTTTCCATGTTGCATACAAGTGATCTTGGCCTGAGTACTGAACACGTCTTGGTGCTTGTAAATACATGGGTGTGACAGCATGTGTTAAAATCGACAGTGGATGAAATCTACAAGGGAATGAGTGAGTAAGTAAAATCAAATTACCTGGAGATAACTATAAATGCTGTTTCATCTTCCATAAGGTTTTGCACTGTTTTGTTATACTAATTTCCTACCCACCTACCTAAAAATTATGAGGGAAGCATTTAATTTTAAGCATGCACAGCTGAGAAAAACATACTGAAATTTTCTCTCAAGAACAAATGGAAAGTTGCAAAAAGGTGTTAATTTGATGCACTTCCTTCTGCAGGCATGCTCTTACAGTAAAGAAAAAAAGTACCCCAAACTATACCACCAACTCCATGTTGCACACCCAAATCACTGCAGCCAGGGAGGGCAAATACTATTCAGTATTTAGAATGGTCATTTTTTCAAACTTTTGAGGTAAAATACATTAATAAATACAATTTAATATTGCAAAGCTTAGCTAAGCAAATCTTGTGATCACAGAATAGGATACATGACCTTGTCTCTGACCCAACTTTTCTGTTACGGGGTTGTATCTGATATTTCACTGAAGCATCTCACAGGCTACAGCAAGGTACTGCAGGAATAAACTGACTTGTACATTCTGTGAATTAGTGAAGAACTTACACTGATAAAAATGAATACTGACGAAGAATAGGAAAGAAAAATCAATTGACAAGAATGAAAAGTAAAGTTCTGCTGGGCAGACTGTAGAACAAGCTACATTGATGTAGATGACCAGTCCAGGCCAGGCAAAATGCATTTGAAATACCGGTTAGGATTTTATTTGACTGCTTTCTGGATTGTCACTTGTGACAATTCTCACAAGAGTTTTTGAAGTGATTTCTAAATCCCTCACAATTTTTTGTTTTAAGATAAATTTCCTTTTACATGAGAATATTTTAAGTTTAATAAATTTAGGTGGCATTTTGCTCTAGTAAATTTAAGAGTATTCTTTCTCTTCCTTCCTTGAGTGATCCAGGAAGGGATATGTTTTGCATATTTGCAGTTAAACATTGAAATAATTTACAGGTCAAAGTCTGTGAAGCAGACACACGTGTGACTAAGTTTTGTTATCAAATTCTCCAATTAGTTTGCGCTCAGAGAAAATAATTGGGGTTAAATATAGGGTGATCATTGCATCTTCGTATACAATTTATTTTCTTCTCAGGATAAATAAGAGCATCTATCCAAAGTGACACCAGCAGAAATGAAATGCAATTTGATTATATTGTAATAACTGCTTAATGACTGTGGAGCTGCTTATGGTAAATATCATAGTCAAGCTTAACTGTTGAGGTTACAATTTTGTAACCACTTCTTAGCCTCCTTTTAGCTGGAACTGTCTTGTGTGCTCATCGTTCAGCCAAAATGAGTCTATGTGAATGGTGCCTTTGTGGGAGCTGAAGATGCTGTTCACATTTCTCTGGTGGAAGTAGCTTGCAGCTGGAGAAGATGCCATTAGTCCTTCATCTTCTATTTATTTCCCAAGGGTTTAGATTTGCCATTTTTTTCTTTCAGGTACTCTTTGTACTTGAAGGTGATATCTTAGAGTCTCATTTTACAAAGTTTACATCAGAGACAAATCAACTTGCTGTGGAGTTAGCATTTATGGTGTGAGAACACTTATGTAGCATTCCGATTTAGTGCCAAATAATTCATTATCTATGTCTGTCTCAACAGTGACATCTTTGGTTGTTTGTATATTAACATTAGCAAGCCCCAAATTGCTACTCATTTCTAAACATAAGAGCACCCATTTCAGGGAGTACTTCAAGGATGCCAAAGGAAACTGTTGGTGTTTAGTCCACATGTTAAAATGAAACTTGTACTGAATTTTCAATATACTAATTAATATATGCAGGTTCCAGCACTTTGTATTAGAAAAAAAAAGTCATTATGTATGTCACATTTCATGTGAATGTCCTTCTAGCTAATGTGGTATCAGCCTATTTCCTCTCTGGTGATGACTGGAAAATGATCATCCCATCTCTAGAATTATTATTGCCATGAGAAATACACATACTAGATGACACTTCCTAGCAAGGAAAGCTGTAAGCAGGTGTACTGAATTTAGTTCAGATTTTACTTATATCCCCCTGTGTGTGTTAGTTTGTATTCATGACTAAACTTGTGAGGAATATTTTAATTTTTTTTTTTTTTAATGGAAAATGTCACACTACGTTCTTTTGGTCAACTGTAAGAAGTCTCATCTTTGATGGTATCTTCAGCAGAAAGGTTCTCAGCCTTTTCTAGTTTGCTTATGCTCCTTATAGTGTTGATTTTACGTTCTGTGAAATATATCCGTAGACATACTGATGTTTATATCTAACCCCTTTTTTAATTTCAATTGACTTGACTTTCAGAGACTTGTTGATACCATTTTGCCAGATTGAAGGACCTGAGGTGTCATTCAGCAGCAGGACAGACAGCCATCTCTGTACTGCACTCTATGAAGAGTAGGGTGGGGGAAATATCCAGACCAAATTCTGATGACTTTTGGATGCCTGTAGTCTTGAGTCTTGCCCT
>VZSZ01001410.1:244755-310904 GCA_013398815.1 Ibidorhyncha struthersii
AGCCCCCCACCTATTGTTTTTTGATACAAAATGAAAAATATTACAGCAAAATGTAGTATTTTGTGTTCTGCTTACTCGTTTCAGAGTCACCATACGTTGAAAGAAGATTTTAGTGACTTTATCTATGTTAATAATTGGAACTTCAAACTGCTTGTTCTCAGTTGTATGCTGATGCTTTCAGGAAGCTAAAGCCGCTATTCAGAATTAGTCACTTGGAAAAGGAGTTCTGTGTTTACCTGTTTAGCTTTGAGCTAATGTTTGCCTGTACTTAGGCGCTTAGAAGGATCTGACACTTGGGTAGCTTATCTTTGTATTTCTTTGACTAGGGGATGGTGCCAACTGTACTACTGCATGCTTTGCAGTGATGTTGAGCTGGGTTATTCAGAACATTTGCATGAGAATCCATATTACAAAAGGGGTGCAAAATCTGATAGAAGAGTGTGACTTCTGATGGAGATAGCTTTATGTGTGCCTGCAGCCTGTGTTGATCAATCAGGTATATTATCAAACTGTCTAGAATGCAAATAGCTGTTCAAAAGTGAAACTAAATCCAAATTAATCCTGTCTTTTCTCTAGCGGTCTTTTCTTTAGTGGGCACTCCAGAACATAACATTTCTGTGTTGTAGCTTTTTTTTTTTTTTCAGATAACAAGTGGGATTTCAAAAGAAAAAAGCTGAAGTTCTGTATCAGCAGAAAAAGTTTTATGCTCTTTTCCTCATCAGCAATGTGAACAGAAAGCCAATAACTTTTATTCTGTATAAATATTCCAATTTTATGTGCAATTTCACAATTTACACATATTTAAAGGAAAAGTCTTATCCTCCTTTTAAAAAGGAATGCAGCATTAACTATAAGCTGCTACCAAGAACTTGCTATAGAGGTACCCATTTTGCAGTTCCATTTCAGTAGTTGCTTTTTGCAGAACAAATATCAATTGTAGCTGTAACATAAAACAAGTTCTTGAACCTCTGACTTCATGATGCTAATTTAATAATGGATGGGAGCTATCTGTCTTACCTATTGGTTGGCATCTGTTCTTGTTTTTCTATTTTCTCTTTTTTGTTTTGAAGAATATGAAAGGAAACCAGAAATGTTTCTTTGGTTTTGAATGTATATTTACAGGCAAGGCCTGCAATATCTTAGTACACAGATAATATAATGTTTGCAAAGTTGAGACTGTGCAAATTGGGGTGCTTTACGTGGCTCATATCATAAGCTCTAAGTAATTCAGTCTTTATAGTCTTTTTTCCAGTACTTCAATTGTACAGGTAGCTAGTCTGATCATTTTTGTTCAGCCAGTGTTGTATGTTGAAATGCATACATTTTAACATAAATATGCTTTTTTGTCTGTAGTTGCAATTTTTATAAAAATATTGTTGTTAACACTTGTGTGTATTGGCCTGCTTGTTTTTTAAATTACAATATTATTTCATGTCCCCGGTAACTTGTATTTGTAGCATCTTTAAGTTGACTCTCCTTGTCATTCAGCAGCTTGCTGCTCTTCTGAAAAGCAGTAAAATAAGAGGAAATACAAAGTGGTTGTCTGTGTACCATCTACATCTGGCCAGGCTCATCCCCTCTTCCCAGGGCTAGAAGGGCGAATGCAGTTCAGGAAGCTACATGTTTGATGGATTGTAGTTCTCTTTAAAATGGTCAGGTTTCCTTCCACAGACAGGTCTGTTGAAAGGTAGTTACTATGCAAGTCTTCCTACAGACAACCCATAAAGCAAGACGGGTAATGTTTACAAAATTCTGCCCTTGGAACTGAGAACCTGTTGCTGGAACCATGGTGGCACAGACAGACTTAGCTTAGTTTACGTGTGCTTTTGGGTACTTTACAAAGTAGGTAAACTGTCTATAGAAAATGGAGCACTACCACTTAACAAGCTTTGATTTCTTTGTAAGGCTGGAGCATAACAATATCTTTCTGCCTTCGCCAAGTCAAGGGCCCCAGTGTTTGGAATTGTAGATAGATATAGAGATGTATATATATAAAAATCAAGTAAATGTAAATTTATTTTTATTCCCCACATGCATGGATCACTGCAACCAGTAGTAAGAAATCAATATTAATCATATCTATTATAGGAGTAGGCGGGAGCGAAGGGAAGGGAAAGGAATAAGTTTTGTGTCAATTTACTACGTGCTTAAAATAAGGCATCTGCCATTTTAAATGAGGAATTGGCATTTTCAGCGGTATCCAAAGGGGGGCTGTGAACAAACTTCGGCAAACACAAATGTTCTGTCTGTATCCCGAGAGCTCTGGTTGGCATGTGGCAATGGGATGTTACTCCTGGCACTTGTGGTCTTGATGATCTGCTGAGTCCCTGGCATACCAATCTGGGTAGCAAAGATCTGTGAAAACATCAAGGACTTGGCAGCATTGTATCTATCTAAGCAATACAACAAGCCTCGATTTGCCAACAGGTATTGCTGCATGAGTTCGTGCACTGAATGCAGAATCAAAAGCCAGCTTTTCAGTGAGTGAGAGGGGAAAGAGAACTTCTTGCCAGCTGCATTACTCATTAGTCCTCTTAACCTAGCTTAACCCTTTTCTGCACAGTAAAGCTGCGAGGTAGCAAGGAGTATTCAAATGCTTTGTGGATGCTTTCTCCATTTGTTCATCAGCTGCTATAGAGCAGCTGGCCATGTTGCAAGAGTGAAACTTTAAGAATGTGTTTCCAGATCTGCTTGGGCAGTTTGCCCTCCCGTTTGTGAGGCTGCTGTTGAAGGCATGCAGAGATCACAGATACTGCACTGGAGAGCAGCAGGATATCTGCTTAAGACATTTTGGATAGCGTATGCATGGAGTACCCATTTTTCACCATAAATCCTGTTTGCCATGCAATTAGCTCAGAGCTGGCATTGCAGAATGATGTGAAGTGTGATCAGGTTCTACCCTGAAACACACATGCAGTCTCTGCTTTTATTTTCATATAGTGGTTACTAGTGCTCATGCCATACTGAGATATTTTTGCATATGCACAGGGTGCAACTACCCTGCTAAATAATACTGGACTGAAGGAAGACAACATGTTGATAGCGATTCATCTCCAAATGCAAGCTGAAAGGATATTAAGTAGAATAGACAGTTAATGAGCAGACTGTGGCCTCCAGGAGGGTACCTGCATTCTTCCTGCCCTGGCTGCCGGTAGTGCTGTAACTCACTCCCTGCCACCAACCAGGGCTGAGGAGCAATCTTTAGGTAGACAGCATTACCTATGCTTTACTGAAGCCCACCCAAGCGAGGAAGCACCTCACTGGGGAGCAGATGTGAGCAGGCAAGAAGTGCTCTGGGCCCTAGGAAGAGGACGCGGGGGGAGGGGTGGTGCTTCAGGCATAATGCGCTAGAGATATGGCATCTCAGCTTCTCGCATCTAATGATCTGCTTAGCCCTTGCTATGTCTGTGACTGATCTGTAAGAAGTGGCCTACTGCAGAGACGACTGTCCTTATTTAAAAGCTTCAGTTTAAAAAGCTCCTCTGATGTACTCTATGTATTAATTGCCCAGACAATTTCACCTTATATTACATTGTACGTTACAATTTCACCTGATCTTTTCCAGATATCCTGAAACTTCCTTCTGTGTAAAACTTTCCAAATTCAGCTTTGTCGTAGATATACTTTATGTGGAATGAAGTTAGGAAAGCTGGTATCTTAAAAATGTAAAACCTGTAACAAAGATGTGGCACTGTTCCCGCTTCACTGAGTTTGTTTGTTGTTCTTTCATCTTGCCACCACCAAACATAAACACAAAACTCAAGTGAAAAGCCTCAGCTAAAAGAGCATGGGATTTCAAAGGACTGGTAGACAAAAAAACACACCATTGTATGCTAGCTCACCACGAGAAAAACACTGAAGTGTGTCAGCAGCAGAGGAGTTAGACAGCCTTTTTCTGTAGAAGCCATGATCTTAGAGAATCCTGACTGTTAATGACAGTTGCCTTCTGCGTGTAGCTCCACAGCATTAGACAGTGATCTCCTTGGTGTGGCCACGCTCCAGTCCTGCTTGCCCTTCAGCTGAATACTTCTGCCTCTTCCTGTCATAATAATTGTTGAACTGGCGGCTGGTTTCAAACAGAATTTATCATAAGTAGAGATTTCAAAGCTAACTACTTAAAGATTCTGTTAAAATAAGAAACTAAACTTAATAAACCTACTGAGCTTAAGGCTTCTTTGGTGCAAAACATGATGCAAAATTATTTTGTTTGCCCAGCTCTTGTTGAGTCAGCTTGTACATACCAGAGCAGAAGTATAGATGTCAACACGGTGTATAATGTTTGGTAGCTAGGGGGCATAGAAGGGATTGCAAGGTGCAGATTTGAGGGTTGACACTGATGCTCTTGAGGGGAAGAGAAAGTGATTTGTGTAACCCAGCATTGTAACATACTAAGGTGGAGAAAACATAAATTGTGCATATCTGTAAGAAATCATCCTTGAAGAACAGCCTGAGTTTTATTGCTTGTAAAATTAAAAAGTTGTATGTATTAGGTTGATTGGATAGAGGTAAGAAATCACTCCTTGAACTGGCCCAAACTGGTAATGTTTGGGAAACACTTATAAAATAGCACTCTGTGCCACTGCAAACAGGGTGAGCCTGAGAGAAAACTATATCCAGAATTTGGGATAATTTAGGTTTGCAAAGGGGCACAAACTTCGTATGTGGGAGGTCTGAAAAGAAAAAAATCTCCACAGGGACAGAGGTAATACTTTATAAGCATAAACATGGTTACAATTACTGCTAACTGTATGCTGATGTTCCTTGGGAAAGGCAGTATGCACTTGAAGAAGGGGCTGTTCAGATATGTGTGTCTTCAACTGCAAATCAGTAGTTCTTTGAGATAGTGGATTGGAAACTAGGTATAACTTTTAAATGGCAAAAATTATCTGCTATTAAAAAACATAGCTGTTTTGGAAGTTATATGCAAGAAGCAGTTAGGCTCCCTAATACTCCTAGTCAAAGCTGGGAAGATCAGTAATTAAAGGAAAAAATGTTGGGGCATGAGGTAACAACAAATAGCCCGTACATTGCAATATATATATTTTTAAAAACAAACAAGCAAACACAAGAATACTGTGTATTGCTTCTTAAATTGTTTGTTACATGTTTTAATAAATAGCCTGATATTTAACAAATAGCCTGATTTTCCAAAACGTCTGAATATTTTAAATATTTCAAAAATACTGTTTTGATAAGCAGAATCTGCTGGGTACTTGGTAACATAAAACATCTGAGGGTCTAGAGAAAAAAATTAATCTTAAAATTCTATTAAAGAGAGAAAAAAAAATAATAATCTTCGCTATAGCTGTGGTTACTATTGGCTGGAAACACTACCGAATCCATGTATCAGTATTCACATACACACACCCCCCGCCCTTCAAGGTTTCAGCAATGCATTAGAGGGGGAATAGCATTTTGTATTAAACATGAGTTTTTCTAGTTATTTTGTTTTATTTTATTTATTTTTTAATGTACCTATGAGCTCATTTCCTGAACTGATTTTCCTCCGTACTCAGGAATAGAAATATGTGGTTTACCTCAAGTTACTTTTGAAGAATTACTGCTGTACAGTTAATCCTCCTGAATAGCATTTTTAAGATTTTTTCAAATCATGAAAGGGGATTTGTCCCAGAAGTAGGTGAAGCAGGCAGCCTGGCAAAGCTCAGCCTTCACTCCACAGCTATCCAAACAGCCAAAGCAAGCTTGATTCTATGTAAAAAGCATTGACTGATGTTCAAGGGAGGCCCATTCCAGGTGATGCGTGAACTGGGACCCCCTTATGGTCCAGTCAGCAGTCTCTGCTAGGTGATCTATTGGGAAGTTTTCCCCCACCTGACTGAATCCTCAGCGTTTGTGCCAAAATACCTTTTCTGGGAATGATTCTCAGAGACATTTCATAGTTTATTTTTTAAAAATTTCTGTGTCGACTCCAAAGTGAAAGAATATGTAATATATGTATACTTTTAATTTCATTTTCTGCTGATAACAATACTTCCTTTATAACAAATATTAATTCCGAAGTAATTTCTAGTCCTTACTCTCTATATCCAAGTGTAATTTCTTCTTTTCTGTTTCATTGATCAGGAAAATACTTTGACCTTCCAGAAAAAGATGATTTTTTAATATATTATCTCTCAAAATTTAATGTTACAAAAGTTTGACAAGGAAAAATCGTGGCCATATTTGTAACTCGACTGTAAAAGAAAACAGTGATAGTGATAGAAAGAGAAGACCTCTTTTTAAATAAGTATACATACATATTGTTTATGTTACCACAGATGGACATGAATTTTTGGCTTATTTAAATGCTACCTTTGTCTAACATAAAGCATTTGTGCAAACAACTTACATTTTCTCTTGGTAATAAACCAAAAAATCATAGGGATTTTTTTCCAAAACAAAGTCTAAATATTGTGGCTATAAGAACTTCTCAAGTACTGATTAATTTAACATCAGAACCCATTACATGGGTTTGTTTCTTCAATTTAGCTGCTTTCTTTATGAGAATTTATAACTGCTGGCTAACCATCAACTGTGCTGAATGCTTCCACTGCTTAGTAAACACATCCTGAAAAAATGCAACATTTTCACTTGGCTTAAACTAATCACTGTGTTTCATTAAAAGGAGGTTGTTCTTCCCATTTTAAAGCTTTGTGGTTGCTGTTTGCTGAGAATAGAAGAATTTCTTGTATGGTGAGAAGGGCAGGACATTTATAGTTTTGTATGGTTTTGTTGTAAAAAATGCGACTTGTTTTTTAATAACTGTTGTATGATTTCAGGGGATAGCAGTTGCCTTACTGTCAATTAAAAACTTCATCAGAATTCAAGAAATTAACCTTTAGGACATGAGACAAAATAGGAGCTTTCCTTCCCAGCTTAGCTACACTTTATTTTATTCTATTTTTTGCAAAACACTTGTTGTTTCAATCTTAAAATATATTTATATTTAAATGGAAATGCAGCAGTAGCTGCATTGCTTCATTTAATACTCTTTTCACTAATAGAGGCTGCAGAAAACTATTCATTACCAGCTGAGCTAGAATGGGATAAGCCAATGAGTATACTTCTAAAAAACATTGTGGTTTTAAAAACAAACTGACAAACAAAAAAACCCACCTTCAGAATATGTGTGTGAAATATGTGGTGGTTGGAAGGGCTCGGGCCCCACAAACATCTTGTTGTACTGCTACATTTTATTATTAAGCTCCTGGAAGTTATTAGATCATAACATAAGGACTTTGGCATTGTTCATATTTTAAAAATATGTAAACTAAGCTAAGAACTAATATAAACAGTTCTCCTTTACAGACTGTGTTCTTCACAGGTTCTTAGAATTGCAAATTAAATAAGAAAAAAAAATATATTGTACAGGATTTAGTGATTATTTTGTTACTTTATGAAAACAACCTTCTCTAAGTTTAAACTGAAATAAAATTGTTTATGAGCTGCTTTTATCATTACTCTTTGACTTCTTGTTTCTTATCTAAAATTGATTTGGTGGTCAGATGGTAGCAGCAGCATCTGCTGACATCCTGGACATCCGTTTGCATAGAGAAGAATGTACTGGTAATGCTGGAAGCTCTGCTTTAAGACTAATAGCAGGTGCTCTGCTTTTTCAGAACACTAGGGTTGTATTGGTACTGGAGTCTGGCCACTTGTTCCAACCTTTTGCCTTGTTTGCTTGGAAAGAAAGGCTGCTAAATGCCTGTGGTTCCAGTTTCTTTAGTAATGTGACCATGAAAGTTTCATGCTGTCTTTGAGCTACGTTTGTTTCTGGCATTCCTCATAGATTTTCTGTAGTAAATATTTGCAGATAATGGCATGAAATAAAATTAAGTGGAGAAAAAAAAAAGGGAGAATAGGGGCAGAACTAGGGAACATTCACACTGAAAATTATATTAGAGTTGCAACAGTTTTTAGGTGCAGTTTGTTATTTTTTATAACCAAAACTGACGCTTTTCTCTAGCCCTATATTGGATTTATAACTTCTTATGAAAGAAAGAAGGTAATTTTCTTTAATAGCTTTCAAAGTATTCACTTATTTGTGAAAATCTTAATTTCTGACTGAGAATATGTGCACTATCCAGAAAGAAGTACTTGGGTTTTTACTTTCTGACAGAATGTAATGGAGAATCATTACCTGTTTCCACACTCCAGCTTTGTATGTTCACTCAACATGAGAATGAAGGTGAACTAAAATTGCAGATAGATAGATGAAGATCAGAGAAGGCATGAGATTCTCAGACTCACTGGCAATTAAGAATAATTCCCACGAGCTGTAGCCTCAGGCAGAATATCCCTAGTGTATGAATCATATGGACAATGCATGAATTAAACAAGTGGATGAGTTGAGTTTTAGAAATGTTTGGTTCCCTTCATCTCCACCCTACCATTATCCTAGTTCGTGCATCCTTTTAAGGTGCTTTTACATTTAATCGCTCAGCAATTTAAATGGAACCTATTTCAGGGCAGATTATTATATACTTATCCTGAGATTACAATGGATTCAATAAACAAACAAAAGAAGTAGATGATTCTTTAACTCTGTGAACAAATATTTCGGCCATTTGACTTGTTTAGGCTTGGGATGCCTGCATGTATCTCCCCCTAAAAGTAAACAAATTTTCATTGAAATCAGATGTAGCAACTGATTTGGAAAGTAATAGTTATTAAAATGGTTCTTGGACTTTTTGGTCTTTGGGGAATTCTTGTTGGCATCCAAATGAGAGATGCATACTCTACAAGATTCCTACATTCTTCTAGTGCTCTGGAGTATCATTTATGTGGTTTAATTGACTTTTGGGCTTAAGTGCAGATGATGAGGATTTTTATTTGTGTAACTGTAGCAAATAGGTATTTCTATCAGTTTATGTTATGATGAAGCTATAAAACAGTTGGAAAACCAAACTTGTCTGAATGCATACTGTCAGTATAATACAGATACTAATCTTGAGGGCATTCTGGTTGAGGCTGTAGCTTGTAGGTACCATTCATTTTAATGGATATTGGGTTTGAAAAGCTTGTGATTTCTTTGAAACTTCAGTTTAGGTATGATATTAATTCTGACCTTGGGTTATGTGGAAGAGATCTCATTAATTAACTTATTCTGAGATATCCGAACATATCCTTTTATATACACAGCCTATATGGTTGTTTCTAATACCTTGTTCTTCTGCATCTCTACTGCTTATGTGTAAGTGAATCAACAATGTTTATAAATAGAAACACTAGAGACCCCAAAGACAGAATTATGTCTTTTTTTTTTTTCTTTCAAATAAGAAAGTTTTCATGCAAGGAAAGCATTATGAAAATTTTAATTTCCTCTGATATAAATCATATTTTCTGTAAAAGTTTATTCAATTTTTTTTTTGTTTGGGGTGGGGTGGAGGGAAGTTCTGTTTCTCTTAAATAAATACTAACTTATGTTATTTCTCTAAGAGACAGCGAGGACTTTGGAACTATACCATAAGTCTCACTTTCAAAAAGCAAAACCTTTAAATGTTTTCCTAATCAAAGATAAACTCAGCATGGGTCATCATTTGAACAGTTCAGGTATGTAGATACTAAAAGGAAAACGTTTGAATTAGGAAAATACAGACTGTGTGACCTCAGTGTTCTACTTTTTTTCATTTTTCACCAGTCTTGTTTCTTTTATTAGATTATAGCCCTTGTCTTGCAAGTCCTCCCTACATCCAAATACTGTGTGAGCTTTATTGCCAAATGCCAAATTTACATAGGCTATATTGGGAACACATTTGTATGTACACAGTACAAGACACTGAAGTTGTTAAATGGCCCAGTTTACCAGAGCTTGTGCCTAGTAAGCACTCAGAAAAGCGAGTAAAAATTATTTTTTCCTCTTAATACATTAATATTATATTATACTATTATTCTGGGGAGGAAAAACAAACAAACAAACATACAACAATATAATGGCTTCTTCATGTAAACAGTCCAGGAGGGTCTATCATAACATCTCTGAATGGGTTTTTAGAAGCTCCTGCTGGTAGTCAACTCTGACATTACTCAGCACCTTGATCATCCTTAAGGAATTTTTAAAATCTGTATTATTTTTTGCTGTTTATAATTTCTGATGCATTTATCTAATGCCTCAGAAATTACTGTAGCCATCTGGTCTGCGCACTTACCAGTTTTAAGGCTGCTATATCTTACCAGTCGAAGCATTACTCCTACAAAGTGTCTCATTTCTGTGTGTAACGAGAATGAACTTTCAGTGAAAGAACCAATAATATATCTTTACTTACTTACTTAACTAGAAATGAGAACAGTTGGAAAACAAACTGAATTCTGATAAATGTTCATCAGAGTTTGAAACTTGCAGCTTTTTGTAGGCAGAAAATACTTGTTACTTGGAGCAGATCAGCTGCAAATTAGCAAATGTACAGTTGTCATAATTTTCCTAAGCGCAATAGGGTTACATTATATTTGAGTTAAATAACAACAATATTAGTGTAGTAATGGTTTATGCAGCCGAAAAATTCTGAAAAATTCAATCTTTTAGTTCACTAATTACACAATAACAAATAATTCCAGGTATTTTTTTGTGCCATGTGTCTTTGTCATCTGTGTAGACATCAAAGAATAACAAGAATGTAGTATCTACCCAAGTAATGATTCATTTGATGGATAAATATTGTGAAATATAAACTACTGAACTACTCAACCTTACTTTATCCTATCTTATTTGAGGTTTTGGTTGTCTTGGCTTCAAATTCTGCTAAAAGCAGCATCATGGTTTTGGGTCTGGCTATGACAGCAGTCCTCAGACAGAGGAAAGCAGGTGACAGCTCCCCATTACTTTTTTGTTTGATTGCTTTTTTTGTGTTTCTGTTGTAATTTTGTATTTTTGCTGAATTTGTATTCTTTCAGGCCTGTGCTTTTCCATAATAGCAAAACAAATTCAAATATCTGGAGCAAGAATGAGTTTTGTACTAACATCTTTCTTCTGGAGACTCAGTTGCAAGTGAAACTAAATGCGGACATATTGTTGTCCACTCATAGCGTATGTTTTTCAAGTTAAAACTGTAATTAGCCAATTCAGCAAATTCAGTGCAGCTGATGTTCAAGATGGGATGAGGTGTGTACTGAAAGCCCTCAGGTAATCTTATCTGTTCTTGATCTATTCTTGCATGTGAAATTTGTCAGGTTAAATTTGGGTTGGCAAACCTCAATACAGCAAAGGAAACCAAGCTCTGTAATTCTACCAAGGAGTAAAGTACCAGCAGAAAAGTACATCACAGTAGGGCTAAGTGAATGTCCTGATACAGAACTTGAATTTACTGTAACTTTTTATGGCCTTACAATATATTGCAATTCAGTCTCTAGTGAATATGCAGGAAGGCAAACTTAAATCATCATAACTTCCTTTCATTCCAGATGGTTTCTATAGGCTTCTGAGATTTACCATCAACATAGAGTGTATTTGTAGTTTTAAAATTTATCATAACAATTCTTTTTGCTACTAGCTTTGGAAAAGCACTGTAATTTCTTTAATGTAATGGGAATGTGGGGAAGTGTATTGTATAGCTTCTGTAAAACCAAAGCTCCATTAGTCTTACTAAAGGATAAAAAAAGGTAGTTCCAGAAAAAGTTTTGACCCTGGGTAAGGAAATCACTAGGTCTGATCTACACTGTCTCCCATACTGAGGAACATTGCCTTGCGAAAACAGGTGGCTGGTTTATGCTATCGTTGTTGGAACTGGCACACTGGAGTCTAATTTCTAACTCTTTTCTCCCCTCTTTCCCACTTTAGTTTCTGTTGTGAGAACTGGTATTTCAGAAGTATTAATTGTGGAAACTGACGAGTTTTGCTTTTCTGAAGTACCCAGTACCATGTCTGATACCTCAAAATCTTGGGCTAAATTATTCTGCATGAGATAAAATGAAATCCAAAATTGCTTTGACCTTTCTTTATATTGTCATGTTTTAATTAAACCTTTTAAAAACTACCCTCTGTGAAGTACTACTCTTTGCAGAGAGAGTCTGATAAAAGTATAAATTGTATTATGTTAGCTTGTAGTATTTTGAGGGCACTTGCTTGAGATTGGAGCCCTAATGGATACAATAAAGATTCTCCAGAAATTTTAACTAATCACAGAGACTGCTGCTGTATGTATAAGTAGTTTTAGTGGGCCTCAAATTTATTTGACAGAGTCCAAATTAAATACAATAAATTAAGTAAGTAACAAAAAATATTGAAGCTATGACTAATGATTTTTTCCTTTTTTTTTTTGTTTCCTTATTAATGACCATTTTTAAGATTTTAAAAAGCCCACAATTAGTAAAGCCTTTTACCAAAAAAACCCACAATAGTTACATTATAGCTTTCTGATTATCCAGGAAGGAAGCCTTAATTTTTTTTGTTCTGTGGGGTTTTCTTGTTTGTATTGCGTTGTGGGTGTTGATTTCTTTTTGACAGAGCACTCTTCTGAATATGGAATTTGTTTATGAAATTTTCATTAAAAAGCAGGACGAAATTAAACTATATAGAGATTTTTATGTTGTATGCTTATATTGTAAACTTGCAACATTTGCTATTTTAAAAATCAACATTAAGCAGTATCTAGAAATTCCTAGGACTGGAATTTGGGAACTCCTAGAAAGGCAAATGTGATGCTATTTTTTCTGACACGTAGTAAACTTCAATAGTAGTTTCTGTTTGTTCTCTCCAGTTTGCGAACAAATGCACAGTGTGAAATGCACTCTGGCTTCAGTATTATCAAGTAGATTGCTACTAAATCATGTGTTTCGTGACGTGTCCTTGTAAGTGTAGAGCTCCTCAGTTACAGTTTAATAGTGCAAATGATCTGCAAGTCACATTGGAATTCTTTACCTACCTACTCTTGAGATCTGAATCTTGGGGTAGAGACACTCAGTACATGTGATAAGAGGAGAGAATGAGGGGAGACGGATCACTACATTACTTCCTTCATGTTATTTTTGGATATGACTAGCATTCCTCCCCTTACACACACCCTCTTTTTTCCCCAGCCCCCATGTCTTACATGCATTACAAGCTCATACAAACACTCTCACGTACTCTGAAGCAAAAGCAAGAGCAACAGTTGGACTGAAGCCAGAGGACTTAAACTCCGCTTCCTCATTGCCAGCAGGCTTTGTTCTTTGGAATCAGTCAGAACTAGGGAGAACGTCTTCATTGCTGATCGTGAGTGGCTGGAATTTGGCACTCGGCTGTCTATTAATTTTTTTCTGTGCTCTTCTGTGAACTATGCTGAATTTAGAGCAGCAAAGCTAAGAGCTGGGAACAGTCAAGAAAAAAAGGATCCAGAGACCATCAGCTATCAGCTTCTTTGTGGGGGGTGGGGGTTCGTCTGTTCCGCAACGGTAAGTGCCAGCATGAAATGTGTGTAAAGATGCAAGAAACAATAAGATGCTTTAGCTGTTTTACTACAATAGAGGAAAAAAAAAAAGTACGTGAGTGAATCATACAGTGTGTGCTCAGTTATAGTGGTCTCGGAACAGTGCCTAGCAGTAAAATGTTCCTCATTTCTCCCTTTCCAGAAAGCACTATAAGAATGTATGTATTTTAGCAAAATTCCTAAGTACCTGTACAATTCCGTAAAGCTTTCCAAATGGCTTCGTTATTGGGTTTTCTGCAAATCTGTTTTGTTTTGAACTGTGTGTAGTATAGAGTAACTAGCAGAGTAACCCATTTGTTTTAAGTGCAAGAGCTGAACCTGGGAAGTAAAGATCTTCTGTCACAGAGGATATGAATAGAACTAAAGCTCGGGAGGATGGGGGAGTGAAAAGGGATGAGATGCTTCCTAAGACTGTTTAGGTTATAGGAACCCAAAATAAACTTGTTTTAAATGATTGGCATTCATTCAGAGCACACACACACACACACACCCCTCCCCAGCATTAGGAGCCAAGTGAATCTGTTTTTAAAAAGAAAAAGCTTTGAGGGTCTACTGTTCTAGAACATGCAAGTGAAAGCTAATGTACAGTGGAAAAGAGTGTATGCTTGGATAAATGACTCTGAGAGGACAGAAATTACAAAAAGAAACTTGGTTTTCTTCTAATAAGCCAGATGATTTAGCTGTTCTGGCTTTATAAAAGCGTTTACGCTGCTGCCTTTTAAGTTTACTAGCAGAATGGATTGCTTTGTTACAAGGACCTTTTTTTTCCATCTCCCTGTTTTGTCTTTAGAAAAAGTTTTATAATGATCAGCACAGTGGCAGGTTAATCCAAATGGCTTGCTTTCAGAAATGCTATCTAGCTGTCAAAGGAAACTCACTGTAGGGACCCATTTGTTTTAAAGCTACTGATAAGCCCTGCTATCAGCATGCTATTATGTCTTGCTACACGGGTTACCTTAATAAACTGATAAATAAGAAACCCTTGAAATCCAAAAGTTCAACTATGTAATAAATTTGACAAAGGGGGAAAGTCCAAGTGACTGAATGTACTTATGTACTTTAACAAAAAAAAAAAAAAAAAAAAAAAAAACACCCAAACTAAAACATTACTGGGACAATAGATTTGAAAAGAGGAAAGCTTTCCTTTCCCTTCCTTTAACTCTGGTTCCATCGGCTACTTCAAGTAGTTATTCCAATATCTTGTGTTGACAAGGTGAGCTGTCTCTTCCTCCTACCCCCTTATTAACTGCTGGTTATCAGGGATTCATGAGGGTGAATCTAGTCACGTGAAAAATATGCTGAATGAGCAAATGAGTGATTGTGCAAAGTATAGCAGGAACAGTCAATTAACTGTTTGTTTGAGGTCTCTAAGTTTGTTTTTTGTAATTCAGAAACTCATAACTAATGCTCTCCCATTCAGACTTTCAGCCTTCATTTGGAAAAATACTCTGCTTGGTGTGGTAATTGGTAAAAACAATCACTAAATTCTGTTACTAAGGCATGACTGCAAAAGAGTGCTCAGCAGGGTAGTGTGCACTGTGTTAGGATGTTGGGGATGTTTAGTACACATTTTGTTTGCAGTGTACTAAGGCACTTCTTTCTATAAAAGTTACTAGCTCTGTTTATGGCAAGTTATTCACTGAACTGGAATCACACATTAGAACTAGCAAAGATTCTTTCTCAGAGCTAAAAATGGAATAGTGTTTTCCTGAGTTGGGCTCCCCCCTGCTGATGGCACCATGTCAGGTTGCCTCAGCAGCTGCTTTCAGTTTCACAATTTACATGGGTGCTATAATGACATTTTTTCTCATTGATGTGGTGGAAATATCTGACATCTTTATGCTGTTTTTCCTGCTTTGATATGTTAAAGCATATTTTCTACTGACTGTGAGGTTTGGTAGTGGGTGTTGAGTTCAGACATGGGTCTATACCAAAACCCCTAGATCCAACATTCATGAAGTCTGAGAAGGTTAATAACTGGATCTAAACATCTTGGCTCTGGCCTATTCCTGTTCTAAATGCACATCACTTTGGCCACATGTTTAAATTGTTTTTTAAGGTGATTAAGACTGAAAGAAATCTTTCAGGCTGCAGACAAACTTTTAAAGAGGAAGTGGCATTTGAGAATCTTACAGTTAGTTAAGAAAAGCTTGCTCATTTGCTGCTTAAACTTGACTTTTAGGAGCCCCCAGGGAACTACATTCCCCTTCCTCTATTATAACTTTAGATGTAAGTAATATTTTGGAACTCCTCCTGATATGTGCTGAGAAAACTGAGGTGCTTTGTGCCTATCATTCCTACTTGCTCGTGTGGAGCAGCAGCGAAGGCTAGCAGATTACATCCAGGTAATGCAGGTACCTCAAAACGTTTGTTTGATCCGAAGTTATCTGCCTATAAGCTTTTAACAAAGTACCGTATACATACTCATCTGTGCAAAAAATTGTGGTAGCCCATGGTAAAAAAATACTGTAGTGCGATGTAAGGGGATACACAGATTGTTAGTGAAATCATGGTAATTCTGCTTTTTTAATTGACCCAAATCTGGCTGGCTTAATGGATTCAATGGCTCTCTGTTAATACAATTACACATGCCTCTGCCAGCTGCTTGTGGTATCTCTGTTTACTTCAGCAAGAAAAGCTGGTTTTTGGCTGTGTTGGCTCACTGTGGTTTGTGGCACACAGCACTGATTTATTAGGCAGTAGTTGCATTTTTTCCTTTTTTCCTTGAATGATTGAACTGTGATGTCACTTTTTGTCTTGGCTTTAACCTTTTAAAGAACTTTTTTTTTTGCTGCAGACTATTCTCTTAACACTAAGGAAGTGGGAAATGTCCCAATGTTCATTACAGAGCAACTCTGTCTACCCCAGCACATTCCAGGGCCACCAAATCATTTGTGGTGAGAGTGATTCAGATCTGGTTAAGATGATTTAAAAGAGACATTATGGGCATACTGCAGTTGTGCATTTAAGAAAATACAGAGAGTTTTTTACTGCCTGATTGAGACCACATGGCTCCAACTTAGACTTTTTTTTAACGTGGAAATTGTTGGCTGGATGTACTCAAACGACTTTTTTTTTTAATTGCCTAGAGGCCAAGAGGTGGGATCATAGAATTTAATGGTAAGGCCAGGGTTAGAACAAATAATTTTTAATGTTTCTTCAAATAAAAGGAGAAATGGCTTCTTTGAATGTTTTGCATGAAGTACAAACATGCCTCCTCAAATGAGAGCAAATGTATCTCAGGAATTCTTTTGGACCTTACAGGGTAATTGTAAGGTCCTGATTTGAGAGAGAGGCAGAAGGACAGAGATAAGGGAAGATCTCCCTGTCATAAATCACAGTAAATATGTTCCATTCCAAATACATTATGGAAAGTATGAAAAATAAAAAGGAAGGACAATGACCTTTTTGATTGTATACAGTTTATTTGCTTGCTCTCTAAGTTGGCATTTTGGGCTGCTCTTAAGAGGAGGGGAAAGCTTACATTATTAAATACTGTTGCAGTTATCTTGAGCAAAGTATATATCCCTAATCTGAAGGATGAGATAGTAATATATATTGTAGGCACTTTGCACTATTATATTGGGTTTATGTATAGTTTATTCTGAAATAGTTACTCTTAATCAAAACTTGTTCTTCCCTCAGTACTCTCATAGTCCTTTCTTCTCAGTTATATCCTTTCTCCCATAAACTGTTGCATGGCACTTGATATAAGACTTTCATCCAAATCTCCTTCAGATGTCAGTATTAGATGGTGAATGTTTTTATATATATAAGTTCTAATACTTTCTAAATGGGAAACCAAGTCCATACAGTTTCAAATTTAGACAAAAGATCAAGTTACAGCATTGAATAAACCTATGTATTCTTACCTCTGGTGGGAAGATGAAGTAAAGATGAAGAACAGTTCCTACAGTAGTTCTGCACACATGGTAATTTATCTAAAAATAATATATAAGTATTATTCTACAATATCAAATCCAATAAACAACAATTATAAGCTTTTTTCTGTCTTCAAGTATTGGTGTAGTAAATTTAGCTGGCAGAAACGTAGTTGCATACATCCTTTTGAACTAGTTTCTTGCTTAACATTACTCCTCTCTCTAATTTCCAGGACACATGTGAACTTTGTTCTTAACTTTAAAAAAATGATAAAAACTAAAAAAAACCCCAACCTTTAACCAGGGTTCATGAATCCATGTCAGTTAATTTCTGCCTCAGGTAAACTACAATGTAAAGTTTAAAAGTTATTTGCAGTTTTTTGTAGCTTTGAAGTGTACAATGTGGATGGGAAAGCTATTAGTATTTCTGAATAACTGCTGTGAGAATTGATCAGAGGTCAAAATGTATACTACAGCACCTTGATATTCCTGCCTCTGATATGTTTATGTGTTGTGTCAATGTTCAGTTTTACTGTGTTAATGCATATGAAATATGTAGAACCAACCTGAATTGGTGTTATACTAGACAATCCTAATTGTACCATGGATAAAACAGTACAGTTTTTCTACCAAAAAAAACGAAGTATGGCCTTCGTGGTGCCCAGTCTTAAAAGGTGCATCTTGTGCCTGAAGTCTTTGACAAATTCCGGAGCCCCTCAGTGCTTTAAAGATTGAGTAAAGCAGAGGTGGTAGGATTCTCCTGCGTAGTATACGTGGGAGTTACTCCTGTGTCTTCATATAAAGAGCAGAATCTTCTGCTCTTTGAGACATCTCAGGGACAGCTTTGATAGGGCTGCTGAAGGTATGCAGGTATTGATCTGTAACTAGATTGACATTTACCATTCTTCCCAAGCTTAATGGCTACTTACATGTTTTTTGTGACTGTAATGCTGGTGCAATCTGTGTTGCACTGCTCATCTGTTAAATAGATCCCCCCCCTCTTTAATCAGTTTTTCAAACAGCAGAGAGAGGCATGATGGAAAAGGGCTGGAAATAAGGATCAAGGAATTCCAGGATTTACATGGGCCACAGCAAGCATATATAAATTCTAGTAATTGCGAAAAGGAGTAGACCTTAAAGCAGTTTTCAGTGGTGACCCTCAACCTGTTGGATTCCTATGGTATTTCTGATTTTTCTAGTAAAGCCTGCTTTTGGTACTGTTTCGTATTTAAGTTTTCATAATAGCTGTGAAATATACACATGGTATGCTTTGAGGCATGGCTGGCTAGGCCAGTGTGTGTTGGTAGGTGGGAAGAATCTTGGAAGTGATGGCTGTTTGGAGCAAGTGGGCACTGGCGATAGCTATGCAGATAGTGACCAAAGCACATGGCAAGGGTATATGGATGCTTTTGGATCATACCATACTGATGGCTGGCAACCATGGATATAAGCTTGTCTGATAAGGCTGAAACCAAAGTCTCAAGTGAGAGCCGTGCTGTGTCTTGCAGCTAGGGAGGGTGTGTAAAGGTGCTTTAACTGATACCTGAACAGTTAGCATCAGTTAATTATTATTAATTAGGCAAAGGTGATGCCTAGTCCTCAGGTCTGGCTTAGGTGGCGAATGTAGTCCTCTTCTAAAGAGAGTCCTTGGGGGTTTTGAAACGCACAGTAATATAGTAGTTAACCCTTGCATAAACCAAGTCAGCCAGTCAGATTTTGCCTGTGGTATGTAGTTTCTGCAAAGATGATGGGAGTATAAGGGATGCTGGGTATAAGGATGCGGAGGAAATGGTGGCATAAGTTTTGTTGCCTTGGGAGAACTGAGGTTCCAAAGACAGTCAGTTTTCCTTCCCCACCCTTTCCTTCCTCTTATCTGCTGTTTCAACTAGACCCTTTCACACAGCACACTCTAAATCTGTCCTAGGACACCGCAGACCTTATCTAGGAGTCCAAACTCTTGGATCTTATTTTAGCTCTTTTAATAGGTAGCTTTTTGCTATGTCTGTTATTGTACTTACTTTCAAGGTTGGATATAAGGAAATAGCATGCCAAAGAAAAGTATGGTTACTTGCAAAGATGACAGCTGTTCAATAGAGCTCAAGCCTTTTTTTTTGTCCCACCAGCAACTGTGAAAAATTTCTTTGATAATATTACATTAGGAACCAGAAGAGGTATAACCAGTATTGCTGGTGTATTGTTTTGGTAGTTAATGTTGGAAATTAATTCAGAAAGCTTCCAGTTTCAGTCCAGACCAGTAAGCTTAGAAGCTATATAACATGCTACAAATGTGGGTTTGCAAGTGTCTGAAGTTCTCTGGCTCTTCTGGATATTAAGCTATTATTGAAATAAAGTTAATTATTAGATTGTTTGCTGTATTTCAGTGATTATACAGGTGACCTCAGGTCTAGCTTTAATAATTTCCTTTCCTGAATTTATCTTTAAATAGTTTTCTCAAAATTTTCCCATTGTCCTTATGTAAAGAAAATAGTCAATGTTGCTGAGTCTGAATTACAAATTAAAGAATGCGTGCAATATAGCAAGAATTAGCTGTATGGAAGAAGGAGACTTCAGCATATTTGGCAAAGACTGCATCCATAAGTTAAGAACAAAATTTGACAAAAACTTTAACTGTTTAAAAATCATTCATGTTAGCTCCGTTATTGCTGGGCCTTGATTATTTAACTCCTGATGGCTACTGAGATGTCAAGCAAATGTGAAAAATAAATAAAAAGTTCAAAATAAATAAAACTTAAGAAAACACTGTATAGAAAGATAAATATTTTAAATTAAAATTGAACTGCAGTGATCAGAATTTCTGCTTTTGCACACTGTTTCAGGCATGACTAAAAAAAATTCAAACCACAAAATTGTCAAGACCCCAAAACAGCAGAATAGTCTCTATTTACAAAGTTCTGATTCTATTTATGAGAAGAAATTATTAGGAAATTGTTGATTGAAAAAGCAAACAAACCATCTCCCAAGAACCAGAGTATATGTGGTTACTAGTGATTTTTTTTTTTTTGAATACAGAAGGCATGTGAATTTTTTTCTGAGATTTTTGTTTATATACGTTGTTTGGTACCACACACAAAAAACACATTTTATTTTCCTGATAGTCCTAAGGGCACTTGCATGAGGACTTTCTTTTAAGCTTGTGAGATGAAAATTGTGGTGATCACTAACAGAAATTATTACGTAGATCTGTAAGCCGTATGCCACCAATTTTGGCCAAACCATCTGTTCTAACTATAGGGTTGCTTGCTTTTGTTAGCTGTAAATACATGAAACAGATTCAAGCGTTGCAACTGTGTGTGAATACAGGCCATCCTAATCTTGAATGCTTCAGTGATGGAAGCTTCCTCTGTTGGCATCCCAGCCATTCAAGACCTGCTGCTTGTATTGAAAACCATATTCAGTCAAGTGCTGAGGTGCTTGTTCTCTACATCCTGTGACGTTCTGCAGAATGATGCCGATTTCTGCAGGCTGAGCCTCACTTGAGTAAACGTGACTGTTGTCATACTTAATGCAAGGCACTGACAAAACTGCTGACGGCTTTCCTTTGTTGTCAGCTACTGAGTTGCTGACCTGACCTGCATGAATCAAGCATTGTATCTTCCAGTCAATAAAGTTGTATTTACTGACTCCGGCTTGGAAGTCACTGGGAAGTAAGAAAAAGGGAGATGAAAGTAGAAACAGTATCCATACAAGAACGAGACAGTTTTGTATTGGATATGTAGGGTCTCATTTTGTATTTAATCTGGTGTAGTTTAGCTAATGTTGCAGCTGCAAATAAAAGGGTCTATCTATTCAGCTATAATAATGCAGATAACCCTCTTCTGTAGCCATCATTTAATTGTGCCTATAAAAAGCACGGTGGTTGCAGTATCTGTTACAGTTGAGTTAATAACTTTCTGCCTTTCATAACTCCAGCAAGATGGCTGCCAGTTCTGAAGGTAAACCTGCAAGTTCTTCAGTTGCCACTTCCGCGTTTTCAGTATGAATTAGACTACACGCTCTGGATGGAGGTTTCTCTTTACTTATTGTGGATTTGCAAGTTATTAAGGTTTCATTATTGAATGTTGTTGTGTTTTTCTGTGAACTAGAGCAATTGGTCTAATATACTTCTCAGCTTCTTCCCCTTTTTAAGTATTGTGGTTCTGAGAACAAGTATTACTGCTTCATCTGAAATGTGTGTTGCCAGCCATGAACTTGCCACTAACTCACCACAATCATATTAAATGCAGCCTACTTTATGTATAAAATTTAAACTGCGTAAATGCAATTTTATCCTCATAACTTTCCATCTTTTTCTTTACTCCTTGCTCTTTACAGTCCTTCCTTTAAAGTTCAAAATGTTATTCCACTGGACAATTATGCCTGGCAGCTCTGTAAGTGGTTCCCCTCCCCATGTAGGCAAAATAATGACAGCATGCTTGTTCAAAATCCGCTTCTGGTCAAGGGAGTATACAGTTCTAATGGATAGCTGAGAGCGGCACTTCTGTTATAGACGACATGCATTCCATTTCAGCTAGACAAGCAATCGTGTTAATCCTACAAGCCTCAACAGTTCTTTGGATCTGAACAATGTTCAGCCTTTTATATGTGATTATTAAATACTTAAATTTTAACTTGCTGTAACTGTCTTCACTGCTTTTAATTTTCTTTTTCTTCCCTTCTGTGATCATGTTCATTTCCTACCAAGTACCAGAAGCAGTAACTTGTAAGTCTAGACCTGCATAAGCCAAGTGATGGTATCTGCAATTTAAGTGAACGTAGTTACAGTTATTTAGTGTGCACACTGGAGACTTAGGTGCATAACTGCCCTCAGAGTTAATGGAAGGTGGCCACATAAAATCCTTCTGTAATAATAGGCAAACAGACCCCTAAGAATGAAACTCCAGTACTTCATTGCCACGCAGTGCTGTATAATAACTTACATTAGTCTCTTCATTCTGATCTGCTAGGTTTTTAAAAGATTGAATAATAATGTTAAGGCTAACAGTACATCTGGTAATGCAAGGTCAGAATCTGCTCTTATTCTAGAGACCTGGTCAGAGCATGGAAGATGGTCTTGAGTTAAGGCAGTGGAAGCTGAGTTCTGACCTGGCTCTTACCTTTCTTGAGTGATGATGGACAAAGTCCTTAACCTCTGTTTCTCAATAATAAAACATATCTAATTATTTTGCATCCAATTACTGTTTCAGTGCTCAAAGTCCTATTCATTGAGCTTTTCTTTAAAGAAGCAGTTTTGTTCAGGTATCTCAGATACAAGAACATTCATTGTGCAATTGCCGAGGTGCACAGTAAGATTAAAGAGAACTGCTGTTGTGACCCGTTAGATCCTGCATAGACTCTCGTTACCAGGTGGTCCAATGTTTATATTAAGTAAGATAGATGTGTGCTAGACACTCTGGAAAATTACAGTGAATGTTCTTACTAAAATACACGTGAGGGTATGCCTATCATAACAGAATGGGAAAAATGTATGAGGGGAAGGAATGGTGGAATAAAATGAGGGAGGCATAGTGTGCTGCTCTAGTTGGCTCCTCCAGCACACTCTAAGGCTGATAACAAACCGTATGAAAGCAGAAATGTCCTCTAGTACCATATGGGTGCTTCTTCTGAGGCTCTAAACTGTAACTCTGTTCTCTTATGCTTCTCCCATTACTGACTCTCAGTACAGGGCTGGTTGCATTTCAAGACTGCTTTTTAAAATATATGGGATATTTTTCTACAACTTCCTTTAAACAAATATTTGAGGACTCTCAACAGAAAATACAACAGGCAGAGTTTCCTGGATTATCTTCAGAATCCATTTTGGAGAGAAAATTTGCATGTATGTATTTCCATGTGTGGCAAAGGGTTTCTTTAGCCACAGGGTAAAAAAATACGGAGCAGCATCTCTACATTGGAAATTCAATATTCTGATTTTTGGAAAGAGATGATAATCTTCACATGAAACAAAACAGCAAATAAATCAATTTCTACTGGCACAACTACAGACACAAGCAGAAGGGGTCTGCTTGACTTACTGACAAATGAATTAGTGGAACAATCTGAAATGCAGATAATGTCTACCACACTTTGACTTCAGGGTAAGATGTTCCAGGCCCAAGAAGGAAGTTGTACAAAACTGGTCAATTTAACTACCTGTCAGAAAGAAATAAATTATTGCTCACTGTCTGGCATTTCATGCCCTACAACTATAGGGGCTCCTGTGTAGTAACTAGTTAAATGCAAAAAGTGTGTGTTTCGGGTGCTGAATTCTGTATAGAGTGTTTCACAGTTCTGTCTGTGATAATCCTGTGAGAGTGTCAAAGTGTGGAAAATGAAAGTTCATATCTGGTAATCATTTAAACCTGACTTACATTTTAAAAATTAATGGAAGCATCTATAATAATATTAGGGACAAAACTGCACTGTCAGCTATTGTCAAGTTTTTTTATGACTGCAGTTCCTCATTCTTCACATCTATAAACTGTTCCATCTTTGTGGTTTGACACATGGAAGCAGCTTCCATGTTTATTTGCATTGGAGGCAAGGTATTGCCTATAATGCAATGGAGAGCAAAACGTATAGGATATTTCAAAAGGAAAAAAAAAGCTTCCAGCACAATATGAAACCTAAAAAGACGAAATGAGAAAGTTGCATGGAATGTTAAGTAATGAAATGAATGTACATTAGCTGTACGTACGCTGCCTGTTTTAATTGGAACTTGTACTTTTCTTCATTCTTCCTCTCACTTACTGCTCATAGCACCTACTGATTTTAGCGTAAAGTCTTCTGGAATACAGATAAATGTACCACAAAACTACTGTACGAACATTCTTTTTCTGTATCTACTGTCCTGGTTCTTGGCTTTTGTTTTGTTTTTACTAATGCATTATGGAGAATTGCATTTGTAAACATGTCAGAAGGCCAAAGAATTTTCCTTTTTAATGCATTTTAAATAATTTTGCAAATTGCAGACCAGATTATAATCCATGAGCATTCACAGGTTTTGGTTTGGGATTTTTTTTCTTTCTTTTTCTTTTGTCTTTTTTTTTTTTTAAAAAATCTGAAACTCAGAGAGGTTACAGATGGTTTTACTACTGTATTTATGAAACAAATAACCATTTTCAAAACCTAAGTGGTGTAATCTGGGGGCTAAGACAAGTGGGAATTTACAACTATTCAGTTATTTTGTCATTACTCATACTTAATGATATTGAGAAAACATATATATATCTATTATGTATATAAAAAGATATCTAAAAAACTGTTGGGTTATTGCAGCTTGCTTCTATTTCCAATCTAATCCCNAACAACTTTAAGGGAAGGGATTTTTCAATCTTGATCTTTAACAGCTTAGCTTCCTAAAGTTGAAGGTATTTTGTTGTGAGGCAGTATTGGCTTTGTTCAGAAATATATTTATTTCAATTTCAACACAATGAGAACTTGAAAAAATGACATATTGTCAAGTGCAGCCATCCAAGTTGTTGAGCGATTGCTTTCATTACTGAAATACAGAACTGTAATTGTAGTGGAGCAGAGTTCTTTTGACTCTTCAATTGTGCCAGAAGGTGCCTACTCTGACTTTTGAGGAGAGAAGTAGTTTTCCCTTTGATTATTCCGATTTATCTTTTCTCAGTCTGGCTAACCTGTGAGGCAGCAGTTATTTCTTAGGCACCTGCAAAGAAGCTCTAGCCATCTTTGCACAGACTGCACTTCATCTCAAAAGCCACTTTGGGAGCTATATCTCAGATGCATGGCTGAGTTGTGCCATGTGAGTGGTGGTAGTAACCATATATGTGCCAGGAACATGAGCTTAGTCAAACAGAAGGTTATATAAAATATCCTCATACCAACTTGAAGGTGACAGGTACAAAATAATGCTCCAGAAAATAGTAAAGTGTGAAGAAACTGTCCAAGAAGAATAATGTAGGGAAATTGTCAATCACTTGTTCTGCAATAAGATTTCTGTATTTTCTGAAGAAAATGACTGCTGTAAAGACTCTCATTAAATTAACCTGCAGTACAGTACCACTTATGTAATGAGTCCAACAGCCCTCAAAAATGTCTTACAGATAAAAGTATGGAAAACTTAGTATCTTAAATTGCATATAAGTTATCCTTGGATTTTTATTCATGGTTTTTATTTACATATATGAACACGGACACATAATTTGTAAATTAATATATGCCCAAATTCACTAGTTATAGAAGTTACTCAATGAAATGAGAAGGCATTGTTATTTTTAAATAACTAGCTGTATGTGTGGCAAATAGTCAACAAGCTTGTTGTAAAAGTTGGTTTGCAGATTGCACTATATAATCGGTCCTTCAAGTGCATGGTATTTTCTCTGTTTCTTGATTTGATGATTACCCAAATCTAGCATGAACTGAATTATCTATCCACATCTATTTGTCAGTTAAATTGCTGCTTCTGAAAGTGACACATTTATAGTACTGGCTCATGCCTAGATACGGAGAAGAAGGTTCTGTGTAAGGTTTCTGAAACTGTTTGCGAAATTTATGGGTTACACCTACACCTGGTCAGTGCTTTTGTCTTCAGAAAACGTGGAGTTATGATCAAGAGTAGTAAAGTACTTTGTGTTTTGGTGATGGACAAAGGTACGGAAAAAAGATAAATCTTTTGGGGTAAAGGGCAAAGATAAATCAAAATAGGGGATGAGCTAAGATTTAAACTTTGGGCTTCAGAAATGGAAAATAAGTTATGCAGCATACAGTTCAGCATTCTGTTATTTCATACATGAAGACTGACTATAACATAAGCAATATTTTTTTTTTAAGAAACTGTTTTATAGGCATAAGATATTTGTTCATTCTGGTTAGAGAAGAAAACATACAGATTTTTCCTTTAATATTGACTGCATTTTTGGCCAGTTAAAGGAATATGATCTCCTTGCTCTTCTTACTAAATAAATACAGCTGCACAGTTGTCTTTATTCTGCATGATGAAATAGGCTTACCTGAAATGTGGTATCTCAAATGGATACCATTGGATACATTTATGAAATATCATTTGCCCCAACACTACGATACTGTCAACAAGAGTCACTTCCCTGGTTTCTTTGCTGTATGTCATAAACGTGTCCATGAGGCCTTGAAGGCAGTTCAACAAGAAAGTTGCTAGATGCTTGTCATTTTTCTTCTATTAAATATTTAGATATTTTTCCTATAACCACTGAGTTCTAAAAAAAAAAAAAGAGTGAACATACCTAGTTTTTAAAAGTTACTCCTGCAAGAAGTGAGAAGCCAGTAGTAAACATTACCTTAACCTCCTGCCCAGCTTTTTATGACAGAGATGTTTATTATTCACAAATAAATAGCTTTTGATTACATATCCAAATAAGTCCTACAGCAGGTACCTCTTTCTTATATGATATACTGTCTCTGGTTTCTATAAAGAAAAAATTAGCATTAAACTTCTTCATTATATGCATGGAATGTAATTCAGTTTTGTTCTTTAAATCTCACCATTTTTTTCTTTACATCCACATATTTCATTACTGCATCACATCATGCATATCTTCCAGACTCTTAGAAGAAAGGATTAACACAGAGATGTGAGATTTCTAACAACAGAATTTTAGTAAATTAGAATGGGTTTGCTTTATTAACTCATTGTTCTCTATAATTTTCCATAGTACACAGTCAAATTATGATAAATGTTAAAAATAAAATCAATTTCTTTCTTTAAGTTAGTTTATACTGCTCCTAAAACAAGGACACATCTTCAAGACACTCTCAAAAAAAAAAAAAAAAGAAAAGTATGAATCTAAACAGAGCTGTAACCATTCCTTTAAAAAAAAAAAAATGGAAAAAATTAAGGATTTGTAGTTCAGGACAAATTTGTCCTTAATCTTTAATTCAATGGAGAATTACCAATAGATGTAGTCACTGTTGCAAATATCTTTACTCATTTAGATCATATTATAATGCACACAATTGTTTTGACTAGGGTGCTCCGTTAAAAATAACTCGTTGCAAAAAGCTGAGGTAAAGCAGAAGGACCTTAGGAAATAGGAGGTAGCTGCCTCAGGAGTAAATTTGTAGTAGGACTGAATTTCAGGAAGTTCAGTAACTTCAGAAAAATGCATTTTGTGACAAAAATTCTTGTTGTGCCTAAGAATAATTTAGCAGTAACAGGGTTTAAACCAGTGGCATGCATTATACCACTGCCAGAGAAATGCAAAATAAGTAAAGGTAACTGTCAAGCAAACGATTTAAAATTCTCTTAATCTAAAAAGTAAGAAAGCATTCTCTAAAAGATTTGGTGTATGGCAAGTTAGACAACTATAAATCTTTGCTCAGTATTGTGTTAAATTTTCATTCTTTCTATTTTCAATTTTGTGTTTTCTTGCGTGAAGATGTATCATTCAGGTAATTAAAAGCCTCCATCATAATTTTTTTTTTTTAAAAGCTTCTATACTTAAAAACTATAAAGTGAGGCCAACAATTGCAAAGACAGAGACAAGATACAAACTTAAAAAAAAATAAAGAATTTTTAAGCTAATGCTGTGATTTTAAGACAGAACAATTAGTTTTTAATCAAGTCTGGCAATACAGTTTTTCTTTTGTAATTAACTGTACACAGCTATGTAAGGCTGGGGAACATTGCAGTGAGAATGGTATGAGCTACAGGCAGGATCTCTGCTGTGACTCAGAATATCTTGTCTGGAGCTGTCAATAGCTGAAGGTAACTTCCAGTTTATTTCCTCAGCTGAAATGCTAAAGCAGAGCAGAATCCTTGTCCTCCAGGTAAAGTGAACAGAAAAAGACTTGGAAAATCTACACAAGAATGTAGGGAAGGAATTTTCCTCATAACAGGAATAAGTGAAAAAAATTATCTTTGGAGTTACTGCAGCCTGCAAACCACAACGGAGGCCATTGCTCGCTCATCCTGGAAGCTTTGTAGCACATGGCTCAGCTGGTTACACCTGTTACCTTCTGTACCCCCTCCTCTTTGCATCCTTGCACAGAGCGTGGATGCAAAGCTTGACTTCAGAGGGAGCGGAATTAACTTGTAGAAAATGGCGGGCTGAAATGTTGATGAGTGTCTTGAAAATACAGCCATTTTGGTATTTCTTTGCCTTTTTTTTTAACACTTTGAGAAAGCGGGATTGGTCCCCAAATACCTAATCGTGTGATTTAATTAGCTGGATGTGAAGTCCTCACTGACATCTGTGAGAGATTGGAGAACACTGTGCAACACCTGAAGAACCAGTTAAATTCTGGATAAGTGTACTGTTTATAATGTAACACACTTTTTATAACAAAAATTGGCTTCTGTGGTTTTCATCATATAGACCCATTTTTTAGTTGCTTGACTGGATGTTCAGGCAAAGCACCAGCATCTATATTCAGATCTTAATTTTCTTTTAAGATTACAAAATATAAATATTTAAAGCATTTATGTTGTTATTGGTAACTCTTTTATGAATTTCCTATACAAATAATGGAAGGCATAAAAAGACATAAAAATATTGCATTGTGAGTTGCACAAAAATTGAGCAGCGTGCAATGAACATAAGCATCTAAATAATCTGATTACTGCAGTGCACTCTAAATCTTATACGGCAAAGTTGATTTCTTTTAAAAATCCAGCTAAATTCTTTAAGTAGTAATGTTTTACAGTCTGGAAGTGTTAGACTGCTTAACTTGAATGGAGAAAAAACAACATGGAAATTACACACAGCATTGTGATGGAAACGCTGACTCTGCCAGTGCAGGAACGTCAGAGTATTTCATTTTAACTTTTCTTGCTGGACGTACTTAACACTACTAAGGATAAAATTACTTTTTAATTTACAACTTATCTCTCTGCACTTTTTGTAGTGGTCAGAGTTCCCTATTATAATTCTTCCCTACGGCTGTATCTTGAAGTTTCACTTCAGCTGCCATTTTAAATTAGCTTTTAAAAGCGTGCAGAAAGGAAAACCTCTCTATTCCTCAGTGACTCTCAAAAAACACAAGTTCCAGCAGGATTATGCATTAGAGAGAACCTTGAACTGTTTTTCTTAAGGCCCTGGTGCTTACTCAGTCAGTGCACTGTTCAACTCTGTTTATATTTTGTTCACAGTCATTAAAATCCCAGACACATGTGCTGGTATGTATTTCCATGCATGGAGGGTTGTGAGGGCATAAAGAAGAGTGAAAAAGACAGACATACTCTGTGAATTGCTACTTGATGTCAGTGTGCACGAACGGCTGCTGCTCACCTGCCATCTGACTGTCCTTTTATGTTTGCTGTTCTAGTTTTGCTGTCATACAATAATGTAGCCGGTGGAAAAGTAAAGTAGGCTTTGAAGCGTGAAAAGAGAGGATCTTAACCATTGTTCCCCTGCTACCAAAATACCTCTGCTTTGCTTCCTTGGAGTATTGACTTTCCAGTCTAGTGATTGTGTTTCAGTGCCTGCATTAAATACTTAATTGCTATCATTTTAACATACAGTAGATACAGTGTAGGTGAATACTGCACATAGTTGGAGAAGACGCAAGGCAAAGAGTGGTACAGTGGAACTGCAGGCAGGAAGAGAAATGGAGGAAAGAATGAAGAGGGAAGTAGGAAAGAACAAAGAAATTCAGAGTAATTTGAATAAAATTAATTCCAGTTACATAAAACTATATTCCTTTTATTGTTTGGGGTTTTTTTTGCCAGCATTTATCTGACGTCATTACAGTAGTTTCCATTCTCTTTAAAGGGGGCAGTTCTCTACAAATTTGCATGAACGCCAGCGTGGCCTGCAGGAGTGCACCTAGGATGCAAGCTTGAGTCCTTATTCTGTGGACTGATACATACACACATACGCAAAGCCTTTTGTTGCTCTCTGCCTGTTTTGTTTCTATCTGCACACTTTATACAATATTGAGAACCTACAGCAAAGGGATAGGGAAATGAGTAGATAATTTTTGTACTTTTGGTATCCAGAACGTGTGAAATAAATATATTTTTAAACCAATGTTCCCTATACAGGGAATTCTTTTTTTTTTTTTTTGCAAAGCATCTGCAGTGCGTTTGTTCCTCTGTGTTACTCTCCGTGTCTTTTGGTTCTGGTTTGGTGTGGGTTTTTTTGGCTCTCCAGAAGCATTATTGCCTTCTCACAGCTAGATAGTAATCCTCTTATCCCCAAGAGGATCAGTAGGCTGGAATAGACTGGATGTGAGTTAATGCTGCCCTAGTTAGCATAAAGCTGGAATTTTCTTGTAAGACTTGCTTGATGGCTGTTTTTCTGTGTCTAGCCATGAGTCCTTCTGGTTTCTTTGGCTCAGTCTCCCTTTGATAGTGATTTGTTGCTTGCTTTGGTGATCCCTCTGTAGAAAGAGAGAATGCTTCAAAGGACACAATCCTGTGTAACCAGCTTTAAGATAACCTGCCTTAGCGGGGGAGTTGGACTAGATGATCTCCAGAGGTCCCTTCCAACCCCTACCATTCTGTGATTTGTCTTTGAATCTTTTTCAGTCCTTAAGAGCAGAAAATCCTCCAACCATAACTGTTCCAAGAGTAATAGCAATAAGGATGATGAGGCCTTTAGATAGCAGTTTTGTGCTGTATAATGGCCCATAGTATATAAAAAATGGAAAACTAAAATTCAGTCTGTATTTGTGTGAAAAATACTTAATTTCGTTTTATTATCTGACCATTTTTTAATTCACGATCTCTCTTGAACTGAACTGGCAACTACCAAGTTATTGCAGGATAAGTATTTCAACTGCGTATTTTCGAATGCCCTTAATTTTGATGTAATCTCCAAAACAAATTCATGTTAATTAATCCTCTCCTCCTATCACCATGTAGATAGACAGGAAAAAAATACAATTAGAAAAGGAAAGAGAATATAACTAAGTCTATTCCAGTATTCTTCATTTCAAATAACTCTCCTTCTGCCCATTGTGAAGGTGAGTTCTTCTTTCCACAATAAACAGCGCAGTCCAGAACCAGGCCTGTTTCCCATTCATTAAACATCACCTTAATGACAGCTGAGGTAATTTTATATTGAATTGCTTGCTTATGTGTTTTTCTCTGTGGGAGACAGTGCCTGATGTAGCAGGTCAGGACTCGTTTTCAGTGGTATGTCACATATGATGCAATGAATCTCAGTCCCAGCCAGTGTTGAGGAATAGCTCCCACTACTTGCGGTTCACGGTGTCTATGCATGAAACAAGGGACAGTGTAGAACTTGTCCTCCTAAGAAAACAGTTTACTTATTAAACGTCATCTGACAAAAAATATAAATGGATTTTTTATTTTAGGTTCATATGCTTATCACAGTTTCTTAAATATTGTGAGCATGAAATTTGGGAGACAGTAGAAAGGCATACAATTTGCATGAAACTAAAACGGGACCTATCTGAGAAAATAATTAGGCTTGGAGGAGAGGTTTTCCTTTGCAGGATGTTTCTGGAAAGGAAAGAAAAATAGAACTAATGGTTAAGTGGAGCCTCATATTACAGGCTCTTGTCTGTGATTGTCTAGAAATTGAATTAACCTCTCTCTTGTGCATATCGTTTAAAATGTAACTTGGGAAAGGCTGCAGAGAGGTTAGGACTCTGAAGGTCTAATAAGTAGAAATAGTAGCAGAGGTCCTCACACAGGGAGAAGGGAGGACTTGTGACAAGAGAGGAAAGGAGGGGAAGAGGGGGAAGAGAAATGTTAATTTTGGCAGGCGAGCTGACAGAATAGATTTGTCTCCAAGCCCAATAGTTGTAAAAGTAGGCCAAAGGGGTCTACTGAGTAAACAAGTGGAAGTTTGTTAGTTGCTTCCAAAAATTATACTTTCTGCATGCACTTTCTGGGCACAACAGAAGACAGAAAAGGAACTTGTTAGTCTTTTAATTACAGAAGACAATTACATATGGTTTTAATGCCACTATCAACATTTTTTTGCCTTCAGGAATAAAAGATCTATTGTTCATAAACGCAGAGAGCTTGCTCATAGTTCTGGGTGTTAAGGGAATTGTCTTATGTGTAGATCTGTTAGGTTTCTTAACTCTGCATTCTGAAATAAGCATGAAATTTCAAGTTTTGCAATCTAGTATTTTCAGAAGAAAGTTTTGTAACATGTTTTTTTGTTTCTGCTAATTACATATAGTTTACTAGTAAGAAAAAAGAGCAATAAATGTGAGGTAGTTCATTTCTAAAGACTACTCACTGATTGTTGTTGTGTGGTATCTGTCATCCTGTAGCGTTGCATGCTTTACTTAAATAGGTAGGGGGGTTCTGGAACTCCTTGGGGTTACTTGGGGGGGGGGGACAGGGGAAAGTCATCTGGTAGAGAGGGAAAAAAAAGTTTAATTCTGAAGTATTTCTTGAAGGTAACTGCAAAAATGCTCTCACAAACACGTACAAACTAAAGGGAAAATATCAAAATTTTTTTGGTGGCAGATTTTAAGTCTTTAAAAATCTTTTTGAAAATACTGTCATCTTTTAATTGGAATTGACTCTCCATAAATTTCCGTGGTTATATTTATTTTTTTAAAAAATCCTTACTACAATAGGAAACTAAAAATATATTGGGGGAAGAGAATGAAAAATCATTTTTGAAGCTTGCTGTCAAGAATTACTCATTTTTTCTTTATCCTCACCACAGCAAGATTTGAATTTTGGGGTGGCAGAGGGAAAAAAAAAGGGAAACGAGGGCAAACAGGGAACATGGAAAAGCACAGATTAGGATTATGGGATGAGAGGAAGGGCAGGAAGAGTGATAAAATTCATGGTGAGTTTGTAGGGCTGGAGCTCAGAAAGACTCGGCAAAAGTTGTTTTCAGGACATACTGAAAATGAGAATGAAAGGAAGGCTGTTCCCTAATAATTTTCCTTTAGTGACTCACCAATCTACCATCCCTCACAAAAATGCATAGCAGCCCCTGTAAAAAAAAAAGAATCATCCACTTCTCAGACTCGCTGGGCTGCTAGAGGTATGGATAACTCAGGGAGTAGCCTATGACAACAGGACCAGCTGATATGAGGGAATCAAACAGAAAAAAGATGGGAGCTAGTACCTTCATGGAAGCAATGCAGACTGAGAACATGGACTAGCTCTTCAGGCATCCTGCACTGGAAAATGCTTGATTCACTTCACATTAACAAAATAGGCTGTGCTTGTACCTAGTACCCAGATAAGTGTCTGTTTTGCCTGTACCTAAACCCAGACCTTTTGCTGGGGCATACCTTTTTGGTAGTGGAACACGTATTACATACATATACAAAAATCCAGGGCTAGAAAACCAGTTTATATTCCTGATCTTAGGCAGGAGTAAACCTGTACCCTGGGATGATATTAGGTTGACTGGGCATGATAGACAAAAATCAAGCATCCTGTGTGGAGAATCAGTGACTATTAGGAAGAAGAGGGTAGTAAGTTAAACTGAAGTGATTAGGCTGTGGTCAAAGCTACAGTACACAAGATATGCAGAAAGCATTAATTCTACCAAAACAGGGCAGGGAATAGCTTTACGTTGTAGGTGTGTACAATTTTCTTATCACTCAGAAATGTCTCACTACCTTTTAAGCAAAGTTTATTCCAGCAAGTTATTTCTTTTTGAACGCCATTAAACACTTCAAAGCACCACATGCTGATTTCAGTAACAATTTAGATTTTTGCAGCAGAGTGTAATGTCTTGTTGTGTGTGATGAGCCTGAACCAATCTTTTATGTTCTTTTTTTTTCTTTGTATTTCTAAATGTGTGTGGGCTGCAGATGGTTCTGTGAAGGAAAAGAACTCCAGAATACACCTGACATTCAGATCCGTTCCGGAAGTGGAGGACTTCATTCGCTAATTATAGCAGAAGCGTTTGAAGACGATACTGGACGCTATACTTGTCTGGCTTCAAATTCCATTGGTTCAGATAGTACGTCAGCTGAAATATTCATTGAAGGTAAGGGGTGAAATAATAAGATACTTGACACATACAGGAAAAGATAATTAAGCTGAAGTTTACTCTTGGTTCTGTATGTTAAGATTACATTTGCTTTGGTGGTATTTTTATGGTGTTCCTCTGCTTCCCTTTAATGCAAACATTTTGAACATCACATCATATTAATTCAGGTATTTCAAGGAATGTTCCAAGAATCAATGGGTAGATTGCTATTTATTTAGGGTACAAGTAAGATAAAGAATGGAAAAGGAGGAATAAGCAGAGCTTCTGGCATAGGGTTAGCTTCTTAGTAGTGCACTCTGTAAATCAAAGATTTGACTGGTGATACCAATAATGATCTTCACTGTAGCAGTAATCTCCATCTCAGTTCTGAACTTCCTCCTAGTGCAATTAAATGTGGCCGCCCCACATGAGTCTTGTTCAGTCACAGGTAAATGTATTATAATACTTAATATTTGATACGCTAACTTTAAGTCAGGTTAAAAGTTAGTCATATTGGTTTTGTCTAGAATCGTACTGCCAGGAATTATCAAAATATTTTTTTACTTCAAAATTAATTATAGTTCAAGTATTATTTTCTCTGAGGAAAGTTAATGACTTGACCATAAGTAAAATTATTAAATTACTTTTTTAGTGGAGGACTGTATTTTAGGCATGATTATATTAGTTGAATACTGATTATTTTTTTTAATTCATGCATCTTTCAAACATTTTTGTAATATGTATTCTTCTACCAGTTTTATAGCTCATTAAAATGAATGTAAATGGTTAATTGAAAGCATAAAACAAATTAGTATTAGAAATACTCATAACAAATCTGAATAACATCATACCAAAATGATTAAATAGCTTTTGTTTAACAAAGCAATAAACTTTTCACTATAAATCAGCTAAATCATGACAGATGCGCATTTATAGGGTTTCTTTCATTGTGTTTTTTTATTCTCAGAACTTTGTTATCCCACATTGGGATATAATAGCAAAATCCCCAAGACTAGCAAGACTTTTCTTTACAGAAGTAAGCATGATTTCAGAAATACTCAGGTATAGTACAAATATATAATACTGTGTGAAGTTACAATAACAGAAGCAACACTAAAAAAGAAACAAGTAGGTATAGAGATACAGTGAATAAAACAATTCCTTTTTTGAGACCTGGCAGTCTTACTATGTGGAAGTGCTATCCTGAAGTTTTACAACTTGTAACTTTGAAAGAGAGAGAGAACTATATGAGTTGTTAGGCTCCTCCCCTATGATCTTTACGGAAACCAGAATGTCACATAAGCATTGCTTTGTACATTAATAGTCTTGATGAAACCGATGCCTCATACTTTCTTCTGTGCAGCTGGCCCAGCCTCATAAGACCTGGTTATCCTTTGCTCAAGAGAAATACTTTCATGTAGACCCACTTTGCTCACTTGACATTGCTGCTCTCTTCTTACCTTTTCTGTGCTACTTGTTGCTTTGATTTTTGTAGTCTAGACTTTGTAAATGAATAGGGTACTTGAGTGCCTCAGTCCAAGTTTTGTTTTGTCGGAATCAGTCTATGCTATACTATGCATATTGATTCTGAACTGCTTATTGATTATGAACTGCTTATGATTTGTATTACAAATACAGCAATGAATATGTATGCACAAATCCTTTCAGGAATAGTATGTAGTGGAATAAATGTTTTGTGAAGTACCAGTTTTTAGGAAAAAATAAGACAAAGGCAATAAATGCTTTCACATTATTTTATTTAAGTGAGTTCAGGGTATTGCCAAACACATACATTGTATCAAGACTTCCACTGGCACGAAATACTAGTACATAAATGTTATGTATAGGTTAATATAAATAGTCTGAACTGTGGAGATCATGGGTAGGAAGTTTAGTCTGAAAATGTCTTGCTATGCTGCATTGCTCTTACTTAAGGTTGAAGATTTCTTATCTGTGTATAAGCCATATGTTCGCTTAATCTTTTAGCATTCAAGTAAATAAAATTATACATTTCCAGTAGAGTAGCAGTAGTCAGCATTTTTTTTTTTTTTCTTTTTTGGCCATATTTGCTTTAATATGAAGGAAGACAGCTAAGAGCCTAGGGGAAAACAGTTTGCAATTAAATCGGCATGGTTATGATTTCTGTAACTCTCTAAAGTACATAGTTACAATCTTTTATCAGATAAGAAAAACTGCAGTCGTTTATTACAGACAGTTCTCAACTCTTGAAGTGAAATGCAGAAGTAGCGCAGTTTTTTCTTTGGAATGTAAATATTAAATAAATCAGTAAAAGGATATGAGATTATTGAAAATACTTTCTTTTCCAGGTACCAGTTCCACAGATTCAGAGAGTGAAAGCTTAATTTTCAAATCAAAATCTGGAGCTATGCCACAGTAAGTGTGCAAAGTAGGACCAATGCTGTGCTAATGTTCTTAATAAGGGACACTGGAAAGTCTTTGGTATTTTCAGATCTGATTAAGCATCTGGGGTATGTTTGTGTATGTCTTTTTTCTTCTTCTCTCATGTGATATAAATGTGTAATGTTATAACTGTAGATTGTATTAATGTGCTTGATCTGTCAGAAAAATCTGTCCCTACCCTCACAATTCTTTTGTTGATATCAGCTTTTCATATTCAGTAACTTTAAGTGACCCAGTTCTTCATTTGTCGTCACCCAGCTCTGTGCCTCCAAAAGAGAACACACAGAGGCCTACAATTAAAGAAACAAAATACAATTTAGTTTGTATCTTGAATCAATACTTTCTATTGGGTGTGAAAGTATAAATTAGCCAAAGATTGTGTTCTACTCAAGCTTCCTCCAATGTTGATCTTTTCAGCTGACAATGACTTACTTAAAGATGTAGAAAATACAAGGTGGCTTATTGGTTACAAACTAACATATTCTGATTTCAGAGCTTATAAAGTGCTTGCTGGTTTGTTTTGCTTTTTTCAGGGCCCAAAAGAAAACCACCTCTGTTTCCTTGACAATAGGATCTTCTACACCAAAGTCTGGAGTCACCACAGCTGTAATTCAACCTATCTCTGTGCCAAGTCAGCAGGTATTTTTAGAGACCAATTTATAAATTAGGAAAAGTATTTAAAATTCAATTTCAAAATTTGCAAGTCCTGAAAAACACCGTCATATTAAGGAATTATATTATTGAACTATAAATTTGTCGTACTATATTAAGAATTATGATTTGAAAAAATTAAGTATGTATCTACTGAATGGGGCGTAAAAGTAAATATACATATGGATTCTTACACAGTGTGTATCAACACGGCATGTGAGCAGCTGACAGATCTGGTGATGATGAAAATTGCCGAGTATTAGTGACTTGGTCCAATTCCAAAAGAATGTAATACAAATGAATGCCTACGATATTTTTTAGCAAAAGTTTTAAATTTTGTTATTAAATTAAATATTGCTGTAATTTCTCTGAGCCTTTTAGAGAAAATTAAGTCTTACTGTCTAGAAGTTAAATGTAAGAAATCAATGTTCATTAGTTTATACTAAGTTTTAACACCACTGTGGATGACCTAAAGTTTGCATATAAATCATAAAATAAAAATAAAATAAAAATCTCTGTTAGACAGTACATGGTAAATTATTTTCCCTTCTTTTGGCTAACGTTGATAAGCACTTAGGTGCCTGGATTTATTTATTACTACATCAGTCAAGGGATGTAATAACAGGAGAGGCAAAAATGCTTCAGTGCAAAGGACTTCCTTGAGTTATATTAACAGGAGTCAAACTTTCAAAATACTTCAAGGCAAACACAGTTGGATACAAAATTCTTATGGGAATTATAGAAGACTTTAAGCTTGCACTTTGATTTCAGAAATATAACAGACGTGAAATAATGATGTCACTCAAGAAGCATGCTAGAGCAAGAACACCGTAAGACTCTGCATTTCAGAGTTTGCTTTATTGCATAGATACGTGCAGGCCATGTTATTGAAACCAATATTCTTTCCATTTTATAGCATTGTTGCATTGCTTTGCAGGTTCAAAGCCCTACTTCATATCTGCACCGTGTGGATGGACCTAAGCCTAACTATTCTGCACCCATTTTTACAAAGGTATGTTTTACCCATCATGATTTTTATATCATATTCCCATAGTCCAGGGGAAATATCAAAATGAGATATCCTAATGCAGGAATGTTGGACCATGTTAAAACTTTTGCAGTTTTCATTATCCTTTTCAGTATTAATGACTTCTTAAGAAAATACTTTTCCACTGTATCAATGAAGTCCTTCTACCCTGTTAAAATCACTAGCAGAATTATATGAATATTCTCGATGTGTTTATCTTATGCCCATGACTGTCCTCCATTGAGAAATCTTTGTAAAATAAAACAAGGCAGGCACCAATTACACATCACAGTCATGATAAAGCCTCATTCACAATAATTTATCTATTGACAAGAACAAATAACACAGGCTTTTTTACTTTGTTTTAGAAAAAAAAAAATCTGTGCAGGTGTGTTAGTTAAAAAAGCAGTTCAGATATTCTTCATTGGCATGTCTTGTAAAATGTAAGGCATGGACTTGCTGGAAGAGAAACTTTTATTCACTAATTCTTAAGTAATTATTTAAGTCCATATTTATCTTCACACTCATCCGAAATGAAACTTTAGAACTGGGACTTGGGTAACAGCAAAAAGAAGGACAGCATATTTCCCTAATCTCTAAAATACAATTTTAATCAAAAATAAGATTTTCATTTTGCCTTCAAACCATCATTTCCATAACAGTAACTGTTATTTAGTCACCATTTGTTGAAGTCAAAATGAAGAAAAGAAGGTATTTCTGGTTATTACTTCACAAAAGCAATTGATGAAAAGCTAATATGGAAGAGCAAGTTTTGCCAAGAGATAAGAGCAAGCCCTGTTCTCCACAACTGTCTATCCTGGCTCTTTCATATCCCTTTCTCATGTCAGGAAAGGTCTGAATCTATCCCTCCTAATTCTGCACTGATACTGCAGTATCACAGGAGAGTGAACAGTGGAGGTGCAAGGGGCTAGAGAATGCAATTATTGCAAGGTGGGGAGGCAGGCAACTTCCTAGTAAAAGCAGAACAAATCCAGCCCTCATTCAGAAACTACCAAAGCAATCAAAACTCCACTGTTCCTTCCCAATCCTCACATCTCTTGTCCCTGAAATCCAATGCCAACTGGCTTAAGCCAGGTGGGACATACCAAACCAGAACAACTTTCATTACAGAATCATAGAATCGTTAAGGTTGGAAGGGACCTTTAAGATCATCGAGTCCAACCATTAACCTAACCTGGCAAAACCACTTCTAAACCATGTCCCCAAGTACCACGTCTACCCTTTTTTTTAAAAACCTCCAGGGATGGCGAATCCACCACCTCCCTGGGCAGCCTATTCCAATGTTGGATAACCCTTTCAGTGAAAAAAATTTTCCTAATATCCAACCTAAACCTCGCCTGGCTTAACTTGAACCCATTTCCTCTCGTACTATCACTTGTCATTATGGAGAAGAGGTCAGTCCCCATCTCTCTACAACCTCCTTTCAGGTACTTGTAGAGAGTGATAAGGTCTCCCTTCAGCCTCTTCTTCTCCAGGCTAAACAGCCCCAGTTCCTCAGCTGTTCCTCATAAGAGTTGTCCCCCAGACCCCTCACCAGCTTCATTGCCCTTCTCTGGATACGCTCCAGCACCTCCATGTCTTCCTTGTAGTGAGGGGCCCAGAACTGAATACAGTACTCGAGGTGGGGTCTCACCAGTGCCGAGTACAGGGGGATGATCACTTCCTGAGTCCTGCTCACCACACTATTCCTGAAGAAATGAACCAGATAAAAACAATAAAAAATCTACTTATCCAGTAAATTTCTTTCTGTACAAACTTCAGGGAACAACCCAATGATTTTTAGGTTTCCATGTAACAAAATTCTTATGTATTTGATTAACTAGAGATCTATGAATAGTAACTAAGGATAACTCTGATCTTAGACCTAACTTGAAGTGCTTTGCTGCATCAAGGCCCAAAACTTTATTAATAAACTGGAAAGGGAATGAGACAGACAGTACAGTTAAAAAGACTCTTTGATTTGTAATCTTAAGATGAATAACAAAGGCAAAATAGCAGCTGTCTCCTGTCAATTCTGTTAAATTACTTTGCTTCTTCTCTCTCACTGTGGTTCTTCATCAAAGGTTTAGATTCTTCCTGATTTTTTTCAGATGTATACAAGAATTTATTACAGCCATAATACTCTATCAGAAGCTATCCATATGCAAGCTAATATATCCTAATCATATTTGTGTCATTCAATTTTGCCTGGTTGATTATATAAATGGCTCAGAGGAAAAGTAACTCCACATTCTAGAGGCTGACCCAAAAACAGCACAGCTACTCTCTCAGGACCAAGTCAATCAATGTGTAGCTAGTTGCAGAATTTTCTTTTCACTTTGTGGAAGACGAGTGAAAAATGAAAGGTCAGACTGTAACTCTCTGCCTGTGATGGTCTGAGGAATTAAATACTTCTAGACCCTTTCCATCTTCAGTCATATTAAGAATGTATTTGAAAATAATGTATTCGGTCATTTTTAACTATATAGCTGATAGATTAAATTTAATCAGAGTGAAAATACAGCTCACAGAAAATGTCTATTGCAAAAAAGTAATGACAATAAAATAAAGTTGAAATACAAAGGGAAGAAAATACTATTTTTAAGAATGTAAAATGCTCCCAGTTAATTTGAATTGTGATTGTTAAATTTCAGGAGCTACAAAACTCCACAGCATCTGAGGGACAAGTCGTGGTATTGGAATGCAGAGTCAGAGGACCCCCTCCCATTCATGTTAAGTGGTTTCGACAGGGCGTTGAAATTCAAGATTCTCCAGACTTCAGAATTCTCCAAAAAAGTAAGGCAATAATCTGAATTGGCTACTTTTGATACAGGGTGAGCAAAGATCATGAAATTAGTCTGTCAAGACTGAGTTTTGGATAGAGTCCTCTCTTCCTCACATTTCAGTGATTATAATGGCTAGAAGTAATAATTGAACTACTGCTACTAACAGACAATTTAAGTCTTCCTTATTTCGTAATGTGTCTGCACAGATTCTGTACTTGCTACAGTATTTCAGTATAATGTCTTCGTTCAATATACTGTTGTTCATTAATGTAATCTCTAACACCATTTTTCTTTTTTGTGTCCCTCCTTATGATGTCATCTGCAGAGCCACGGTCTGCAACTGAACCTGGTAAGAACCATATGAAAAAATAATCTCTTGATTCACTAGCTCTTTGAGTTTGTACTGAAGCCATAAATAGAAAAGTGTTTCTGCTGAGCATTGGCAATATGAAACCCCCTTAAAGACAATGTTTCTTTATCACACCTTCCATACTCTACACTGTCCTTCACAACAATTTCTTTATTAGTTAAACAGTAAATTCCAGTTAGACCAGCAAGGAGAGTCTCACAGCTTAAACTCTGCAGCAAATTTCATTCTCAGAAAATGAGCAATTTGCATCCTACTGAGGAAAAAGAACAAATCCCACAAAATTCTGTTACCCAAATTGTACTCAAAAGAGTTTCATAACACCCAAAAACTGAATGCTTGTTTTGCCAGTCTAGTTTGGCAGATGTGAAGTGCCTTCAATGTAAGTAAAAGATGATCCTCAAAAACAAGGCCACATTGAATTTTTCTAGCCTATTCGCAAGATAAAAGTCCTAGATTTCAGCAAGCAAAATGTTCTTCCAACTATGAGTTGTCTCTGGCTGCTTAATTTTCCCGTTACACATCATTATATGCTGTGGTAGTTTCTTGCATAGTAAGCGGATGCTAAAAGACTGAGAACGTTTATTCTTCTCTTTAATGTTTCTAAGTCAAATAACATGTAGAAGAGAAGACAGTGATATGGTCTGAGCCTTTCTTTAAGAGGGTGGCTGGTTGTGCTTGAATATGCTTGAATTTGGAAAAAGTTTTAATTATGAAGTAGAAAGATAAAACGGAAAAGTTTTCTAAGATCTGGGTATTGCCAAAGAGTGTCTCTGAACTGAAGGATCTTAGCACTGGGGGGATGTTTTAAACTTTCAGGGGTCGCATTTGCAGTCTGACTGCAGGGAGAACAGACTTAGCAGCTGAGTGCTGTTTATAAAGTAGCAGTGTGTCTATGAGGATATGGACTATGAAAAAGCAGAAATGAAGCTTTCTGTTAGCTTTCATGGCAAGGAGAAGAGGTGAAGAGGGAAAATGCTTCCACTTTTCTTTGTCAGTTGCTCACTAATTTTCTTACTGCTTCACAAAATTGTTATATACCTATTTTACTTCATGATGATCAGACACGCGTATACACACACGCATGCATGCTTTATGTTCACAGTTAATATTATTAATTGTGGTGTGCAACATCATCACCTCTAGTAACAGCTGATGCCCAGAATACACATGACTGAATTATTTGATTTATGGAGGCTTGAAATGTGAACCATGTGAAGGAAAGAAAAATGCTGGAAAACCAAATCAACCTCTAATGGGTAATTAAAACATATTCGAGTTTTAACAATGGGGTATTGGTAGTATATAATCGTAACCCAAACTTTAAGGTTTAAAAATTTTAAGTTACAGTACAAATCAGTTTGACGAGAGTTTCAATATCATGTCAAGCCTTTGGATATGAGAAGAAATTAAGGGGAACAGATTTGTGTTGGAATATGATCAATTCTGTACCTTTCTTGGAACATTCTTCTGTAATATATATTACAAAATAAGTCTCCAAACTTAGCTGTTTTCTTGCTATCTTAAAAAAAAAAAAAAAATGGTCAATGGGTTGGCTTTTTTCCCCTTCCCAGAGAAACTTATTTCCCATCCAAATAGTAACATTTTTCTAGATTTAATCTACCAACGCTATGAGAATAATACCTAATATATCTAGCTCACTGTTACTAGGAGCTTCTTTTCTACAAAATCACTTTAACTGCATTCACTCTCTCCTTTAACATGATGGAAAGTATCTGAAAGAACTGAAACTTTATGCAAAAGTTTCTATGAAGTCTAAATTTACTAGCATATCTAAGGATTTTTCTTTTAAATATCTAATTTGAAACTGTTCTGCCAAAACACAATCATGAAACGTGGTTATTTTTGGTAATCTTTTTTTACCCCTTCACCCTCTTTAGACAACATAATGTGTATAAAGCTAGATGAACACAATATTTTAGAGCAGGAATGCAGCATTATCTAGTAGAATGGAGAAGCACTAGTTCAAACTCCATTGTGTGAATAGTTGAGTGCAAAGGAAATCTTATATTATGCCTCTTGCTAGATTTTTTTTCATGGACAACCAAGTAATTTTCAGTATTGTTAGTTGCAAGGTTTGTATAGCCTATCTGACAGATATTGCTGTGGAATAAGTGAGAATACTCATGATAGTTCACAAAGCGAACAATTTCCTTTCATGACTACTACCTGAAGTGGGAAATAGAATGTGGCATTCTGAGTCCAAAAAGATCACACTTTACCAGCCCTCTCGCATACCTAAACTATCATGTTGATGGGGCTGAATGCGCTTCTTTCCACGTCTGGTTAGTTTGCAGACCCTGGAAGAAGATACCTGAAGCCTTCTAAAGAGTACTAGGGAATGGAGCCTTACATGAAAGGTGCATTTCTTGAGTTTTCAGAGGTACAGAAAAGTTATTTAATATCAAGGTATCTCATACCACTCTCAAGGCAGGTGGCAAGGCAAGAGTAGGAAGGCATCTCAAAATACTATTTTGGTATCTGTATTGTTGCAGTTTAATAGACATAACAGTAGTCGATGCCTGACAGCAGTCTGTCTTTATTTTTTTCATGCTTGTAATTCTATTGTAATATATATTTATAAGCACCTTCCTGCTACCCAAAACCTATGAAAGAGTTTGTTTGGTATTTTGTTCTCCCTGGATTCATTGAGTTAAGTACAATCCCTGTAAGATGTGCATGTATTAGTTCTTACTAAGCCCTACTGAATAATGTGCAGTGTCTTACTCTCCACTAAAATTAATGACAGTACACTTACTGGCTTATTTGTGTAGGAATTGACTCTGCATGTGAAGGGAATGTAAATAAAGCTTGGGTAAAACATAAATATTTCCTCTTGGCATAAATGATGAGCAGTGTTCTGTGTATTAGTAGTAATACCGGTAATAACTAACAGTGGTTTTTAGGATGCCATGAAGGATCTTAAAATTTCTACAACAGCAAGATGGGTGGGTACTGGAAATGTAATAGGTACAGCGCTGGTTTGCGATGCAATTCATACTCTAAGAAGCCAGACAGAAGAATACCTGCAGAGGAAATTGTTCCTAAGCAAACACACAGCTTGAATTCAGTGCAGATGGTGAATGTGTGTGGAAGATTGTTAGGGAAACCAACATAGAGTCATTTTGGTTGGAAAAGACCCTTAAAATCATCAAGTCCAACCGTTAAACTAGCCCTGCCAAGTCCACCACTAAACCATGTCCCTAAGCACCACATAGAATCATAGAATCATAGAATTGTCTAGGTTGGAAGAGACCCTTGGGATCATCGAGTCCAACCATCTACACTACTCTACAAAGTTCTCCCCTATACCATATCCGCCAACACCACGTCTTTTAAATACCTCCCGGGACGGTGACTCCACCACTTCCCTGGGCAGCCTGTTCTAATGCTTGACAACCCTTTTGGTGAAGAAATTTTTCCTGATATCCAATCTAAACCTCCCCTGGTGCAACTTGAGGCCATTTTCTCTCATCCTGTCTCTCAGTTACTTGGGAGAAGAGACCAACCTCCACCTCACTACAGCCTCCTTTCAGGTAGTTGTAGAGAGCGACAAGGTCTCCCCTCAGCCTCCTTTTCTCCAGACTAAACAAACTCAGTTCCCTCAGCCACTGCTCATAAGACTTGTGCTCTAGCTTTGTTGCCCTTCTCTGGGCACGCTCCAGAATCTCAATGTCTTTCTTGTAGTGAGTGGCCCAAAACTGAACACAGTATTTGAAGTGTGGCCTCACCGGTTCTGAGTACATGAGGACAATCGCTTCCCCAGTCCTGCTGACCACTGTTTCTGATACAGGCCAGGATGCTGTTGGCCTTCTTGGCCACCTGGGCACACTGCCGGCTCATATTCAGCTGGCTGTCAGCCAACATCCCGAGATCCTTTTCTGCTGGGCAGCTTTCCAGCGGTTCTTCCCCACGCCTGTAGCATTGCATGGGACTGTTGTGACTGAAGTGCAGGACCCAGCACTTGGCCTTGTTGAACCTCATACCATTGTCCTCGGCCCATGAATCCAGCCTGTCCACATCCCTCTGTAGAGCTTTCCTACCCTTGAGCAGATTAACACTCCCACCCAACTTGGTGTCATCTGCAAACTTGCTGAGGGTGAACTCAATCCCCTCATCCAGATCATTGAGAAAGATATTAAACAGGACTGGCCCCAGTACTGAGCCCTGCCTATGCTGGGTAAATATTCAGAATTTTGAAAGATGGACAAGATTTCCCAACATGTTTCCAAGTGTACAACTTCCATGGAATTTTACATAATTTTTAACAAATTGTAGTGCAACTTTAATTGCTGGTTATCAACCAAAGTCCAACCATCAATAAACACTTTATAGTGCTCCAAAACATTCGTTATTCTTTGCTAGGTCAGTACTAATGATTTAAAAGAAAAATGTTCCATGAACTGGTACAGGTAAGAAATTAAGAAGTGAGGGGGGAGGGTAAGCGGCTACTTTTTCTGGGTACATTCTATCTACCCTAATGTGTTTTGCACTCCTTTTTCTGTCTAGACAAAAATCAGTTTGCATCACAAATCTCTCCAGACTGCTTTGTGAATTAATAGCTAGTCGGATTACTTAAAGCCAACATCACAGTTTGTCAAATTACCTGCTCTGTACTTCTTTCTTGGACGTTTTGACTTTATACTGATTGAATCCTTCAAAGAACAGGCTGCCTGAGAATGAAAAATCCCATGGAGTCATTTGCCAGCTGTTGATATTTTGACCATTACTCAGCTGTCTGGAGGCAGCCACAAACTGTATTGAATTACATTAAAACAATTGTCTAATGGCATGTAAGAAGAAAAACTATATGAAGTAATTTTTCTTAAATTGCCAGGGAATTGCCACATACACATGCTTTTTTTTCCTAAGCACAATACTGCATATGTTCACCCAAAACATCTCAAAAGATAGTCATCACTTCTCTTGGATTGTGCTTTCTTGTTCCCTGCTTGGCTGCTGTGTTTGAGTTTCAATTCTAGTAAGTAACTCCCTTAGAAATCCCCTCCTATTTCTGGATAATGTTTGAAACTGAAAATATATGGCAAATGTTACAGAAATCCTTACTGCCTCCCCGCACCAAGAAAATCAGCTTTCTTGATAGCTGATGAAATTCGAAACACAGAAACTTCAGTAGGTCAGCATTCATGTTGGATCCTTGCATTTTTTAGTGAAAACAAGGGCTTGAAGACTGCAATCTTCAATGAGCTACAGCTGAAGATGCCAAATGAAGAGGAAAAACTGAAAATAAGCTAAAATTTTCCTTCATTAAAGGTGGTCTGATCACTCTTGTTTGTCAATTACATTTTCAATTGTACTCTGCACTCCCAAGGTACCTACAGAATTCTGGTCCTGTCAGTGACCCCCTACTGTGGCTGTCGTTGGGTGTTTATGCTTCCGAATTCAAAGTAAACCTCTGATCTTTTTTGTACTACGTGATTTAAAAAAAAATAACGCTGCTGTTCCTCTTCAGTTGTACATATTTGAAGTTTATTGGGGTACACTAATCATCACAGTTACATTGCTGAATACGTTGATTTCAGCTTCAATGTATACAGCTGACAACTTCAAACTACCTGGCTTAGGCATCTACAGCATCATAACTGCCTTAGTGTAAGCTTTAGCATAAACTTTTCCTTGACCTTGATAAACGGCTTAATTTCTCCTCAAATCTAAACACTGCTTTAGGGACTAAAGTCCATGCTGTCATAGCAGTTTCCTATTTATTGTACCTGAACTGGCTAGATAGCAGCTGTCTTGGGTATTGATTACATATGCTGTAACCTAGGTTCTGTACCCTAAAACTGCATTATATTGCCCACAATCACATTTGCTGTTGTTCATTTTTTTTTCTCGGTATTTTTTAAGTGCTGTTTGAGATATCTTCAAACATAGTCAGTTCTGTGTGTCTTTTAAAAACTTGTCTCTTCATCTCTTGAGTGGCATAAAGCCTATCAAATAAGCCAGAACTGCTGCCTGACTAGGTAAAGGTAGATACAATAGTGATATCAGAAATGGGTAAAATAAATACATTTTTCATTGTGTTATTGCAAGTTAAGGCGTCTCCAGGTCTGCAATACTACCACCTATTATCCTACTCTGCGTATTCAGTTCTCTATTTTCATACTTCCCCATTCCCTTTACATAAAAGATGCAGAGATACCTAAATGAGAAGTTGTTACCTGATGGGCATATTTCTTTGCTGTTAAACTGGAGTTAAATATCTGATGGGAGGGAAACAACGGGGAGAGTAAGAGACAAGTTTTCTACAAGATGGCAGAGTTGTGTTTGGTTGGATTTTTACCAGGAAACCAACACTGTGACTACTCTCTGTCTTTATGTAGCAGAAAACTTAACGGCTTTGAATCTACATCTGTAGAAACAGCTCCATTCATTGCATCATAATGAACAACTACTAATAAAAGACTGTATTTATTTCCCAGGACTGTATGTGCTTTACAGCGGAGAAAACTAATGATCACATTTGGAGATAAGAACTACTCTGCCTTTAATGTAATACATAGAAACATTCTGAAGTAAACACATTGCCAGTGATGAAATTTGTTGAAATGCAAGAGTTTTCTGTCTTACCAAAGATTATTATTCCTAATGGGCTCCTGAGCCATAAAGGGAAAGCATCACTCTGTAAAATGTAATCTTTCTTTCTAAATAACTGACAAAATAGTCAAGTACTTGCATGCCTAAGCATTTTACATGTTTCAGTGAACAGAATGCTTTTGTATTCATTTAGTCAAGTGTTAAATATGTTTTAAGGCCCTGAGAAAAGCATTTCAGAGCTGCTTTCTGGAACACATTTTTGTGATGAAATTATTTGTCAGCTGATGATTGCTGGGAAGTAGAACAGACATTATTTACTTCAAATCATCAGATTCTACGTAGCACAGTAACAGAAAGGAAAATAATTACATAAATCAGGATGTAAAGCTAGAAAAATACTCAGAGCACTATGCATCCAGAGTGTGTTATGGAAAGCTTTAAAGAATGTTTCTTTTGTCAAACTAGTATTTTATTTCTATGCTTTCCACAGTAGTAAGCCTTTTAGCAAGCACCTGGAGGTCAGTGATTCTTGGTTTGGGGGGAGCAAAACAAATAAAGACAATGGCAATATGTTACTCACACATGTTTTTTGCCCAAGCTGCCTTTTGATTAGTTCTTAGGTTTTCAGTTTAGCCAGTTTTCTCATGATTGATAACAAATGTGTTGTAGTTTGCTCCTCCGGCTCAGACGACTGAGTTTTAAACTCTGTTTATTTTCATCGCTAATTTACTTTCAATTTCTTTTACAAGCATTACTGCAATTTACCATGTATAATTTTCAAATATACAGCTTCAGTAAACAAATCATATCATGGTAGAATCCATTAGAATTCTTTTATCACTGAAGAGTGAAGATCAGCTCTCCTCATGTGATCGTTTTGCATACTTACTGAAAGAACATTATACATTGCTGTTTGAAAAATAGGAATTCTGCTGGTTGTTTTATTTTGTAGTATTTTAGCTTCATTCAAACAGCAGTTCTCGGCATGGTGGGGGTGATTTTCTTTTACAGTCCTGAAATACCCAGCTTTCAGAATTCTGCTGTTAAATGAACAGGAAACTAGTATGCTGCATGTATCGGATTGCATCCCCAGAGTCAGTTCAATCCAGGAGTACGCACGTGTGTTTAACAATATAGCTTCAACTGCTTACAACACACCAAGACTCTAAAAAAAGCTGATCTCAGTAGTTCGAAAACTAGCTTGTGTTACCCATTACTTTCCCGATAAGACCTTTCATGAGTCATTAATCTTCATCTGAGTCAGATAAGATCCAACGTGCTACAGTATTACCAGACATGCCTCTTGCAGCTACACAGAATGACTGGTTTGTGTTGCCAAAAAAAAAGCATGTTCTGCTCTCTGAAAAACAACCCTGTGCCAAATCTTTAGTTAGTCATTCATTTTTAGTCCATTTCCAGTACAGGAAGTTTTTGGATACATTGTCATTTATAACTGGAAAAATTCCATAACTCTTTTGTTAACTGTCTAAATGAGATAATAGTCTGCCATTCCACAATGAAAAGTTGGAAAGAAGGAAAAAAAAAATCCAAACTATTAGAAAATATTTTTCTTCCTTGAACTAAAAGAGGTGAAGCTTACCTTACTGAACCTCTCCTACCCAATAATTTTAGTGTAAAAGTTATTGGGAGTCTGAAACACTTTTCTGCACTTTTCAGTTAGTTTTTATTAGCTATGTTCCATTGATTTTGTGATAATATGTGGGATTCCATGTAAACGTCAAAAATGCAAAATGCAAAATGCTTTTTTTTTTATAAATGAAATTGAATCCTTTAAAACTTCCCTGATTTGGTTTTGACACTAGAAAATGAGCATAATCAAAAGAAACTCCTCATTATTTAAGGAAACCCCCGATGTAACATTGTCCAGGTCTAAAATTATCTAGGTATGTTGTGTAAATACTAGGATTATTTAGATTAGCTATATTGTGAATTTTTAAAATTATTAGAATAACATTACAAGTAGAGATAAAATAAAGTGACATCTTTGAAGAATCTGGAAAAAATGTGGCTAGATAATTGAATATGCCCCTTATAAACAGATGGAAATGGTTTAGAAAACGTTACTGTGAGACCCAATCTGAAATATGAACAGTGCAGACTTCATACAAGTTTTCTGACTGAGGTCCTGGTATAATCAAAGCATATACTATGGCATATCAAAGCATATACTATGGTATATCAAAGCATATACTATGGCATATCAAAGTAGAATGAACAGATTTCAAACAGCCACAAGATGTGTGTGTCACAGCATTCTGAAGAGTTTCTGGGGATGCTGTTTTATCCTATATTTTCAGCTTATCCATTCTCACTGCTGTGCAGACAGAGACAGAAATTATCTTCCCAAACTCCGTATAAGAGGAATATTTATGTATCCAGAGCTTTTAATTCTGGTCAGTTTATACAGAAAAATTAATTGGAAGGGATGACAAAATACTTTCTGATTTTACTGGGAATGGGATTTGATCTGAAATGTTGCATTAAATACAGAAGGTTTCAGGGAAGGAAGGAATGATGTGACATTCATATTGATGGTGTTATTTAGTGACCCAAAACGAGCTTGCAAGTATTAATTGTGTATGGAAACCAATACATTGATTTGTATGAATTAGTACTATCCTGCATACAAATTAAGATATTGAGTGTGTAAAATGACTGCACAGACTTTTGAGTGCAAAATTACTCTTCAAGACAGGCCCCTTTTGAAAACTTAGCTTGGAAAATTTACTTGTTTTAGATACAAAGTGATTTTCATTAAAGCCATTTATGTTGGAAGCTCTTCTGCAGGTCTCAAAGCATTTCTTTATATAAGGAGCACTCTCTGATGTCCTTCTAACATACAATGCAAAAATGTTACGTGGTACTTTAAATAGTTTATGATGCAGTTTATTTTTCTGTTTATTTCCAGAAGAGATATGTACCCTTGTAATTGCAGAAACTTTTCCTGAAGATTCAGGACTTTTCACATGCACAGCAATGAATGAACATGGTTCAGTAACGAGCAGTGCACAACTAACTGTCTGCTCAGGTATGTGATGATGGGAAAGAGGACTTTTTAGTTGTAAATCTTGGATAATTAATTTACCTGTGAAGTTATCAGTCTGCTTCCCTTGCAGAAAAGGGCTGCTGTAAGACAGGGGTTTGTCAATCTCAGAGCATTCATATAAAGCAAAAGGCACATTTTTATTGTCTTGTTTCCCAGTTCAATATTTTTATTTGTGTGAAATACATTTTTAAACTGTCTGCCACAAGCCTGACAGATTTTTAAGCATTAGGGTTCTGGGACTAGATGGCAGCAGAGGCAAAATGAAAGCAAATGAAATTATGCCTCCAAAGATGGCATATGCCTTCTGTAAAATAAAAAACTGTGACATGGTATGTTTAATTTTGTAGTATGTTTACATACATATTGTTGTGGAGTGCACTAACCCAGCTGCAATTGCAAACATGCCATGTATACATACATCCTTCAGTATTTTTAAATCATTTGTTCTTAAACGGTGTCAAGACTCCAGGAAGAGGAAATGCTCTTTCAGCTGTTGTTGTCTCATAGTACTTGCCAATCTCAGTTAGTGGCTGGATTCCTGAAATAGATTTAGAGGGATCCATAAGGTTCCTTATTGTGTGTTTTGCGTGGGGCAAAGTCAGAAAACGAATAGTCAGTCATGTATCTAATTCAGCATGAATTATCAACAGGAGGTCAAGAAAAATATCTGTACAGAACCAAATAGATATCACCTTTAATAAACTGAAAGTAAAGCATATGTGTACCATGTACTTTGTCTATGACTTGTCGGAGAGAGATTCTTTTTGATTTCTTTTAGCCAACTCGGAAAGCTCTAGTCATGAATCACTGACAAGAGAATCCAACAGTGATGATTTCCATAATTTCCCACCACTTCCTCCAGTGGAAATTAGCTCTCTTGAGCTTCCTCCTAAGAAACATACAGAGACGCACCAAGCAAACAACACTGACTTGAGATCTGGTGTGACAGCCCTTCAACTACAGCTCAGTTCATCTGAGGAAAAAACAAATGGCATCCATCCTGTTCATGGAGTAAATGGAATGATTAACAGCAAGCCAAATGGTGATAAATCCATCCCACCTCCAGCTGTCTTGCTTTCACCCTCAAAGGAGCCACCACCTGTGCTTGCCAAACCAAAGCTGTGAGTATTTTTGACTGTTTTTTTGTCTCCTATAAACTTGATATTTGCTGAAAGTGAATTTTTGCCTGGAGCAATTTAGTGTTAGACAGATAATGCACAATGACTGTGCCTGTTCTTTGAGCAATCTTATTGCTGTGATTTATGTCCCAACAAAACTGTGTTCTTTCTCATAGTGCTACATCAAAGGGAAGTACATTATATATACAAAATTCAATAGAAAGGTTTAAGATAAAGTCACAAAAAAGAAATAAGTGGTAGCGGCTGTTGCTCTGCGCTTTTTATTCTTAGTCACTGTACCTAAATGTCATAGTGTACAGACTCTTACATGCTATTGCTTTTTTGACACTGGTGAGCTATCTTTATTCTGAATGTTCTTGGTTTTGTGTAGTCAGTGAATATTAAGGTGTGTAATGTTTGTATTATTTCTTACAGTATGTTTACATATAACATGTAAATCATTCTGCTGTCAGACAGATTACAATGGCTCTTTTATAACTGAAAATCTGAAAATGAAAAACTCAAGGAGGGGAGAGAGAAGTGAAAAAAATTGTAGTAATGTTTTTACCCGATGTTAGTGATGATACGGTACTTAAGAAAGAGTGGTCTTATGCTGACTGTTAACTACTTATAGCTTGATTTTAGAATTGTCCAGACTCCTCTTTTCCATCTCCCTAAAGAATTTTTGGAGTGTGACGAGGGAACTAAAATGCTATTTGATTTCATTTGCATCAATCAGAAGGGATTATTAATTATAAAAATGTGTTTGAGAAGAAGCATGACATATGGTCTTCAAGCTTAGCAAGGTCATTTGCTTAATTGCATGTTTTCACAGGATAACTTGCAAAATATAAGAATGCTGTTCTTTTAGGAATCATGTACTGAATTTAAACACACAAAAATACGTGCTTGGGGCAGCAAGTCAACAGGGTTCCCTTTCTGCAGTCACCACTTTTTTCTTTCTGTTGCTCTTTGTCATTCTAAGTAAACTCTGACAACTGTAGAAGAGAAGGAGTGGAAGAAGTAGAAAGAGTGGTGGAAGAATAGTGTATATATAGTGGTGATTGTATTTATGGGAGGGAGATTGCTGAGGATGGCAATTTTCAGATGATACGTGGTGCAGAGTGAGCTAGGTGGTCCTGTACCCAGCACATCTGTTGCAAGACCCATTTGTGAAGAAAGGAGTTAGCAGCTCCTGCAGAGCAGTAAAAATCAAATTTCACCCCAGAGCTTTCTTTCCCAGAAGTAAAGTTGCCCTAGATAAAGGAGAGAAGGCTGCGTAATAGATGTCCCATTGTATAATGTTCACTGTTACTTGTGCAAATTATTTTTGTTTTTAAACATAGAGTCAACAGAGGTGAATATTGTGTACAATGATGTGAGAGGGATGCTATTACAAGAACCCTTTAGGTTGCTGATGTCCAAATCGATGACCTTGGAGTCCCTAGTGCAATTGCACTTGAGTCCTGTGTTTTGCCATTAGCATTAGTTGATTGCAGTCAACATACATGTTTTTCTTGGCCAAAGCCAGTGTAAGTCTATGCTGCTGTCAGAAATGGAAATCTTGCCTTCCCCTCAGCCAAATATTTTGTTCCCAAGCATAGTGATAGCATAAGAAAGGGAAAAGCTGCTAACAGGAGGAGGAAAAGAAATGTCTGGCTGCCGAGACTTGAAATCAGCTTTCAGCATTTGGGAAACTGCATCTCGAGTCAAAGCTAACAAAATTATTAATATAATTAATATTAGCTGAGTAGTAAAGTAGCTATCTCAACCATGAGAGTGATCCCTCTTCAAAAGAACTCATCTATGGAGTTGTATCTGCCCATGGAGTATTAGTATTTGATGATAGAAGCAGCATATATTAGCAATGACATAACAGCAAACATGTTTATTATAACATTTTTATATATCCTTTAAACAGTTAAAGTAATGTTGGCTATCTAGAAAGCTTGAAGCTCCTGAATATCATTAGTGAGTTTTATTTTTTGATGAAGACTGACTCTCATTTTAAATATCCTAATGAGCCTTTTCTTTTCAAGCTTATCTTAACTCATAAATTACTTAACAGGTTTATCTGTGTACTCTCTGAAAATATTTTATTCAGCAAATGCTGAAAGTAATTGCAAAGAGTTTGGGAATGATGGGTTGGTTTTATTTGGTAATTATTTTTTTTTTAACAAGAAGGAGAGACTGTGTCCCTTCTTGAGGTATGAAATACATTTGCACCTTGACAATGCAGCTGTAACCAACACCGTAAATAATTATTTGATAATAATGCAAGAGCTGGCATGCTACACAGAGCTTCTGTAGTTGTCTTCAGGCTTGAAAAGAGTTTATAAAGCCCTACAAAATGCTCAGTTTGTGGTTACAGACACTAAAGTTAAATATTAGTTGTTGCCTCAGTCTGGTGCTGAGAATGTTTGAAACAGAGTTTAATGTGATAATATACAGAATTTTCTGGGGAAAAAATATATATAGAATTCACTGGCAAAGCAATCAACAACAGATATTTTGCTAACACAGAATTTAGAAGATGATAGTGCTAAATATGATTAAAAGGCACAATATTGTGTCATGCCTTGTTTGCAACATGAGTTTATGTAGACAAGAGAGGAAGAACTGTTGAACTGAGATCAAAAAAACCCAAATCTCTGCAATTCTGATCTCTGCTGCTGTGACCTATTCGAAGAGGTTGAGCTGTTAGTGTGCATTGAACTTTTCCAGGCAATATTGTTGTAATGTGCAGATAAGCTTTCAGAGGTGTCCCCGTAGGTGTCTGGTATCTTCAGATACTTTGCATCTCTCAAAATTAGGTAAATAAGTGTTAATATTCATTTCAGTATGTAGCCCGCATGTGAAAGTGCTGCCTTAAATTTCTCATAATCCTCAGTCTGAATGTCTACAAAAAAGGCAGGATACTGTTCTGTAGAACTGTATATAACATGTCCGTGAAGAACTTCCAATCAAGTGGCCTACTACTATTTTTCTGTGTGTCTGTTAAAGCTGTAACAGAAAAGAAGATGGCATTCATATGGATACAGGATGTACCTATGTTAGTGATGTTAGCTGGCTTTGTCACAAACCATCAGTTCAAGGTTTATAGACTCAATATGATTACAGTGTGGTGCCAGAATTTCCTGACAGGAGAGCTTCTCTTCAAATGGCAGCTGTTTTATGTTGTGTTGGGAATGTTATTCCAGCCTGTCATATACAACAATCAGAAAGAGTATTAGCTTAGCGTCTCTTGCAGATGTAGAGAGCAACTGTAGGTATTGATAGCATTCTTTCTATAGTTCATCCATTAACATAAACTCCAAAGAAGCCACTTGGAAGTTACATGTTTGACACCTTTAAAATTAGCACAGCAATACCTGCCCCTGTAGAATGATCAATGTTTTTTTTTCATTGCATTACTGTGAGAAGTAGTATTCTGTACAAGCATGCATCACGCATGCTGTGAAGATGATGAATGGGCAGAATTCCTGAATTCCATCTCACCCAGTTCTCTTTGACATTTTTTTTTGCAGTGAAAATGAAAGGCGGCTATTAGTTTTATAGAAAGAATACCTTTTAAAAGTGAAAAGCAGTGAGATGTAACTTCTTGCAGTTTATGAAGTTGTTGACAATTAGTATTTCCTTCAACAGACATGGCTATATTGTTTCCTGTTTTTTCTGAGATTTGGGGTTTTTTTTTATATGTATTCAGAAGTCTTATTTTTTTTAATAATACATAGAAGAAATTAATCATAAACAGAATTAAAAAGATATCAAGCCATTTATATGTAACATCAGTAAGGAAAAGCTGAGACTATAATTAAAATTATTTCTTAAGGAGTTAATCTGGTTGATATGCATCAATGTCACTGCTGTGTGAGTTGATAGAACTTCCTTAACTAAAAACACTTGTGTTGATACGCGTTGTGAAATTGATGCTGTTTCTTGCACTGATTTATTTGTTACTTCAGTCTCCACTCCTCAGCAGCTGAGTTTTCTTTCATGGTTTCTTCTGTTTTGTAATCAATGTCTCAGAAATTTTTTGAAAGATGCTAGTTCAGTCATTTCTGGAATGTCTCTCATGCCCTTTGTTAAGATGTTTATTTCACTGTTTTTCACTCATCACTGAAGTTATTCTTAACTTGATCTTTCTACTAGCTATTTGCTTGAACTTACTTGTACTTCTAGTCACATACGTGGTATGATGTTTATAATGCTTGTGCTGCAAGGCGGTGGGTTTTAAAGACACTGCAAGAAATTATACTTTCTTAATAATAGTGTTTGATACATGCAAGTAGTAAGTCATTCTAGACTATATTAGGAAGCATTGGATGGAAAAAGAATAGCCAACAATCCAATGATTAATGCCTTGGAGTATACAAAAATCAGGTATAAGTCCTTAACCTGCCTAAGAGACCCCAGGCTGCTGAAGCCCAGAGAACAGACACTCGTGCTGTGGGCTTTGAAGGCTTCACATTTGTTCTTACACAGAACAACAACATTTTGGAAATGGTGAGAAGATATATGAGGTAGGAAAACTCTTTTCCATCCAGTTCTGCTAAAGTATATATGAATGTGCTTTGCTTTAGCAGCCTAAGTTAGGAAGGACTCACCCCAGAAATGCTCAACCTGAATGTTAAGCACTGATTTATGTAGGTTTTTGTTTGAAGTTATTGCATCTTCTGATGAAAACCTGAATAGAAAAAGATTATTGCATAGTTTGAATGATGCACAGAGAAGAGTTCTGCTGCCATTATCTGTATGAAACAAAAAGTTTCCCAACAAGAGTCTTTCCCAACTGCGGGGAAGATATTCCCCACTTCTTATATGTGATTCAGCAATGTACTGTGTCTTAGTGGGTTTTCTGTATTTCTCCAAAAGTTAAGTTGAAAACCAAAAGCAGGCATTACTAATTTTTAATTGGAACTGTTAATCAGAATTATGTTCAGTATATATTCAAGATTTATCTGCTGCAGGAAAAGTGTGGGAAATGAAAGCTTTATCATTACAGAAATGCAAATGAAAAACAAAACATGGCTCATACAAAAAATTGTGAAGTTGTATCAACAATAATTTAAATAAAAAAGCAATAATTTAAAATTCCAGAGTCTGAAAATTTGCATTAAAAATGTGTTCTTATTCTCCGTAAGACTACTGGTTAGCATCCCTCATGATACTTTCTGATAGAAAAAAAGGGATAATGTACAATTGAGGTTCCCATATTCCATAAGGCTGAACGAAAATCAAAGTTGTAAATGTTAGTAGCATTATACTTGGAAATGAACAATACAATCTTCATCTGTATAGAAAAATTATGGCACTTGTTTTGTGTAGGAGTTAGTGATCACAATAAATGTGCAACTTTGCATTCATGAACAAAGGTCCATCCGGGTTCACTTCTTCGGTTTCATCTGCTGTGCTCTTTCAAGGGTTGATAAGGACCTTTGGATCCTTATCTTGCCAGTAAAGTCTACCCACAATAAAACCTTGATCTACATGTATTTTCTACTGTAGTAGAAATAACTAATGCTAACATGGAGGAGCAAAATTTGCTAAAATGTAAAGCAGAGTAACTGCACGTGAAGTTAATCACTTGATTGTAGTACATTTAGAGCATTTTCTACATACGTTTTCACAATTAATATATGAACGGTTCATTTGTAGTGCTTTTCTCTCTCTTATTTCATACCATTATTTTTTTAATGGGGTTAAAGATAAACCAAGGAAAACTTTGGTGAAGAATTTCTATTTCATTGGCTACTAATCAACAGGCACTTGTTATACTAGGACTAGGGTTTATGATTTACGAATAACAAATAGTATTAAAAAAATAGAAGAGGCTTTATGAGAGAATTTACTAAGAAGAAAGGGTTTGTCTCCATTTTATCAGGCTATTTTCTTATGCAAAAGTTGCAAATCCTGAGAAGGAACAAGGAGCATCATGGCACACCTGTGGACTGAACGCAGTAGATTAGGTTAATTTAAACCAAGGTATTAGTTGACTTCCTTCGTGATCTTAGATCACAGTGAAAAACCATGAGACCGCTGGGAGACAGAAGAGTGGAAATAGGAAGTTATAGGTTATATGTCACATTTATTTATCATGTTCTGTATCTCACTCACTGTTTTAAAGAATGAAGGGAGTGTTATTTAGCTTTTACCAAAAAAAAAAAAAAGATCAGTGGAACAAAGTTTCCGAGAATTTTGTGGTATGTTAGATTGATGTTTGCAGATAGAAGAGATGAAAAATCACAGGCGACAAGATGTTGCAGCTGTAGAACCAGCTACCTGTTTAAAAAGTATGCAAGGAGGCCCAGTGAGACGACTAGGATCTAAACTATCATTCTGTTTTCTTCGAGTTATAATGATGCTAAGTCCTAAATCTTCCTACAAATCTTTAAGCTATTCTATCTTTATATCCTTATGAGTAAAAGAACACTTTTAAAAGCATGACTCTTTCTCCTAGAAAATTGCGAACAATTTAGGCACTATTTTTCTTTTGAAAAAGACCAGTTTTGCTGAGAAAACTAGATTGTCTATACTTAGGATGTTAAAAAAAAAGTAAGTATAAATACATAATACTTGTGTGAAAATGCCGTAATTGACTTGTATCAAGTTACATCAGCTCTAATGGAACTGCATGAACTTGAAGAGATATAAAACCATTCCAGTTCCACCTCAAAATTCTGTAACTACTGATCAGATGGATCTATTCTGCATATTAATAATCCATTTGTTCATACTAACCTAAATTCAGTTTTATGAGACAGTTCTAATCCCAGTAACTTTCATGATTCCTCCTTTAGACAATCACATGAACATGTGGCGGTAATTTCTTTCATATTCCTCAAAGTAGTCACAAATAACTTGAAGATTGAAATGATGTGCTGGTCAGTCTGCTGTTAAAGGCAGCCTGCTCAGGCAGTAGAATGTCACTTTTTCTTCCACTTCCTACAGGTGACTTTAATGAAAACCTAAGAATAGATGGTAACTTGAAGTTGTAAATATAAATAATTTATCTGGGTTTTATGCTTGTTCTGCTTTCAGCGACTTTAATTGCCTATTTCAGTCCAAGGAACAGCATGATCCAAAACCAGCCACAGTTATTGCTGAGAAATTTCCTTTTTACCTATGCCTTTGTTAACATAGTGCTAAAGGCTATGTGTAAATGAACTTTAAGCCTTTTAAAATCTGCAGCAATAGAAGTCTGAATCTCTTTGTAACAATGGATATCCACAACAAGAAAGGTTAAAGGTAGGGGATAAATGTATTCTTTAGATTATTTTTTTCTTTCTTCTCTTGGCACTGATGTTTTCTGACCTTTAGTAGGTGGAGAGAACTAACGATACATCCTGCTTACATAAAAGCTAATCAGTATTTTAACAGGAAAACTCTAACATCCTTGAATCAGTTATAAAATATGTGTAATGTATACCCTCCCAAAACTACAGCAGTGTGTATGCCACCAGCATCACTTGCACACAGGACTTCTGTGGGTTTTTTTCAAATTTTTATTTTAACACCGAAAGTAATCTGGGTTATAGGATAAGCAGGGAAATGGAGGAAAATGAACATGGGTTCAGCCACTAGTTTGAGTTTGTGCATATTAAGTTTTTAGTTAAACACATGCTGTAAGCTTGTGAAAATCTTCAGTGCTTCCAAAAGATTGCTCTCCCTCTCTTTTCTGCCTGGCTGTCACTTCATAATTTTGTTGCCTCTCTTACACCTTCGTTGCCAACTGTTACTCCCAGTTCCTCCCAAGGTACAAAGAGTAGGCTTTTTTCTAAGAAGCCAATATAAACCAGAAGCTCGGCCTAAGTGCTAAGAACCTTCTTCATTTTCAGTTGGTACTGGAAGTATATGGAATCGTGCGGATACACAAATAACCAGTGTTACAGAATAAAGATAGCAAAGGTCGGGGGTGTGGGGGTAGGGCAGATCATGCGTTTGAGGTGGCTTGTTTTTTTCTGTAACAAGGTTGCGAAGATCAGTGTGCCAGCAGTTTATGATGCACCTTTGAACCAGAAAATACACGAGGAAATGTACTATCCGTCTGCAAAAGCAGCTTATGGTAGTCTTATGATAATTGTGAACTAAAAGCATAGAGATGAAACATTTTAACTTTTGAAATAATTCTGTTGTTTTTTGTTTCTTTCCTTCTCGCTGAAATAACTGGATGATTTAATACTTGGAAATGATCAAGCAAAGCAAATCCAAGTGTTCAGTTCTTCTAATATGCAGCATTTTCTGAGAGGTTTTCAGTGTGTTTTCTTGATAGGGAGTTCTTGTAGAAATGTTCAAGGATTCTCCTGGTATCAGAGGATAGAGTTCTCAAACAAACTGATTAAATGCTTCCCTGCATGCTAATTGCATATGTACTTACTCCATATTTACATGGCTTTGAAAATGGCATGCAACCACATTTGCCTTGGTATTGTTTCATGCCTGACCTCATAATTATCCAATCTACACGTAATTTTGAAAGTGTAAAAATATCATATTTTGCTGGATAGAAGGAGGAAGGAAGTTGAGATGGGATATAGGTTTTGTTTTGCACTACCTTTATTTTGCTCTGCCTCAATGCAGTCAAATCCATTTTCCAGGACTGCTCACTTTGGCTGTAGCAGGAAGATGCTGAAGCATCAAAACCGAGACAGATGGTGTTCATCATCCTGTGTTTGGTTTGCAGGAAAGAGGAAAAGAGGAACACTAAATTTCAAAGTAACAGTAATAGTATGTCTGTCATCTTTGCCTTCTGAGTGACTACCTAGAGAAAGGTGCCTTCTGGTTCAGGCTAAGAGCTTTTAACTAGTGGGACAGAACATTGCACTGCCACTTCCTTTGGCACCTAGGTCTGTTGAGAAATGAAAAAACTCTGCATACAGCACTATTCTAATCCAAAATGAGAAACTGGAAATCCTTAACCAAGACATGATGTGGAAGTTGATTAATATTAGAAAATACAGTTTGTCTTTTAGAATATCTGCTTGTACCTTTTGTACAGGTTTTGACAGTACTTTTTATCATGTTCTTTGCTGAGTATAAAATTGATCAAGAAATTGAAATGAAAGGTCAACCAATATCAGTTTAAGAGACTGTGAGAGGTACTGGCCAAAGCTAGTTCTGCCAGTACTCGTTTTGTTTGGAAAATGTGTTCAGTGGAGTCAGGGTAGGTAAGTATACAGGTATAAAGTTCCTTTTGATAATGTGAACTTTGAAGTATTATGGACACTTCAGTAGTCTATGATAGGCATAAACATAAACATAATTATGTGAATGGTAGTTGTGGTAAGCAGCAGCAGGTATTGTGTTTGAATGGAATTTGGAAGCTACGTGACTTTGGCTTGAAATCTGCAACAATGTGAGGACTGATTAGTAATTGCTCTATCGTTCTTTCCTTAAAGAAGTATAAAAAAAAGAAGGTAATTTGAGGATTTGCTTAACAAGGATAATTTCTGAATAGCTAAATTACTGCATATTTTTTTGTGTAATATATATGCAAAAAAGTCACTAAACTGATTACAAGTTCAAGTGATGGCTACTCTCATACTCTCAGTATCTACTTTTAGGGTGTCCTCTTGGTTTCATCAACTTGTTGCTAGAACTTACCTTATGGCAGAAACATCTAACCACCTGCAATTAGTCCTGCCCATCCACCTGCAGTTGGTCATGCCCATGCTTTAAAAAAATGCTCTGCAGAAGTAGGAACTCACACTTGGGTAAGGATAATTGTTGGACAGGATGGACAGCTTATGAAGTTTAATCATAAACTCCCATGGTTACAGAGCTACTTGTTTTATTATTTGTCTGTTCCGTCCTGACACATGCCAGGGTTGGTTTTTTTTATTGAAGTGATATAATTATCTGATGGTTTCTGTGCTTTTTCCAACTGTGATTATACTACCAAGCTTTCCTTGTATGTCATTTCAAGTTTTCTTCCTTGTCCTCAGGTCTACCTTTCATTATCTTTTGCATTTATTTACTGTGTTTTCATTTTCTGCCCCATGTTAAGAAATGTATTCCGGTTACAAAAACAGGAGGTTGGAACTCAGTGGCATTCGTTTCTGTCTGGTTCAGTACGCACGCTATAAAACTTTGGATAAAAAGTTTCTGTGTGCTAATTTTTTGTCACATCCAAAATCAATAGAGGTGCCAGGATTTAAAGATACTAATATGTCAGTCAATTAAGCCATATTCCTAGGTTTATGTACTCAAGCAAATGCCTAAACTAAATAGATTGGAGAAGACCTAAGAACCGAACAAGTGCCGCAGGTCCTGTTTAGTCAGCCTTATTGATGCTATCAAATATTTCTTGTCATATTAAGCTTTATTGCTCTGACAGAAACTTTTATGGAGGTAAGAACAGAAAAGACTTATCCAGTGGAGGGAGCTGTGTTGCTTGGTTAGATGTCTGTCAATGAGACAGCTTGAGACTTCTAGAATACTGAAAAAAGAATATGGTAAGAGCAGAGGGAGGTGGGAGTGGTGCACTGCTTTCAGAGACCTTGTTCATGCCCTAGCAGGAATACCAAGTTGGAAGCATGAGTCTAGAACTTGGCTACAGAGGGAAAGTTGTGTATTCAGTTGAAAACTAGTAGTGGTGAAGGCAGAAAAGACCCCGATGCTTAGGAAAGGATGCTAGCAGTGTTTACACAGAACAGTTCAAAGACTAATATATAAGATGTCTCCAGGGGGTTACAAAGGGTTGGCCTTTGCATCAACTAGAACAGTTGTTTACTAGAGATATAATCACTTTTTCATCTTATGGTAAACTTGATAACATATAATATATATGTAGTGTGTGTGTATAAAAAAAATACTCGTGAAAACCTGACATAGTTGAGATCTGTAATGTTCTAAAACTCCTGCCTGTTACCTTGTGTCGGGCCTTTAGGTGTCCTTGCCAAACACTGCAGTGTATTTAGTCAGAATAATAACTAACATATGAAGCTAATGGAATCAGACCCCTAGTAAATGTCTCAAAATTTTGCTTCCAGGATGAGACCTAGGCAACACTCATATGACCTCTCAAAGATGCTCCATTTTTGTTTCTTTTGACTAATTCCTTATTACTCATCACAGATTTATTAAAGCACATCTGTGTGATGTTTGGTAATAAGCACTGTATAAAATATCTTCAGTTTTCAAGAATGTGAAGCATCAACTCAGTACAACTGGAAATCTGTATATTTATCTCTACTCCACATGCCTTTACACAGACAAGTTATTAGTTTCTTGCATGTTTTTTGAAATATGTTTCTCTTGTCTCCATTACCTTGATTCTGGAGTACATCTGTATTGTACAGACTGATACTTGGAAACACTTTTCAGTTCTTGCATGTATTTGAAAGACACTTGTGAATCTTCTGAGTTTTTTCTTGCTCCCTCTTCCTTCTCCTTCTCCCTAACCATGTTGACCACTCTAGTGTTTCTGCTTGTAGTTTCTTTTTGTTTCTGTAAACTATTTAAGAAACATACATGGCCTGTGTTTTTTCACGTTTTCACTCAAATGCAAGAATTTGTCCATCAAGATTTTGCTCACCATCTCCCTGTCTCACCTTTCTCACCTCTCTGTGGTAAATCTTGTAAGTAATAGAAGTAGAACGGTCTTCAATTATTTTATAATACATAAAGTTTTTTTTTTATTGCAGTTAGAGTCAGATAACTGGTGTGATTTGTGAATTTTAATTAAACAGTGAGTTTAGGACAAAGTGAGGTTTCTGTAGGTATTATTTTTTTGTAAAGTACTGTTCTATTTAAAATCTTTCCTGTGAGACCTGAAGAGCTTTCTCTATGTATTGTTCTTCAATAGCTCCAGCTTTTCCATTTGTAGTATATGTAAGGTTTTTAAAAAGTTCCGTATACCTATTTGTCAAAGGCTGGTTATTGGTGTCTCCATCAGTGAGTTAATAGGTTGTTATGGTAGGAATGTAGCTTTTGTAGCTTTTTATGCATTGTTTTTTTAAGTCAGATTTAGATTATATTTTCATCTTCTAAGATCAAAAACACTGGAGTTCAGATTCAGCAGTGATGAGCTGGATAGTACAGAAGTGTGGAAGATACAGATTGTAGGTCCACGTTTAATCATAATAAAGGTGCTGGATCCATCACCAACCGTGCTTGTAAAGATCATCAGCTGCTCTCCTTCTTCTCTACCTCTATTTCTGGCACAGCTAGACAGAGCAACTTGCCTTCAGATGGCCTTTCAGGGCCACCAAAATAAGGTTCGTCTCAAAATTAAGGAATCCCTTTCCCTTCAAGCCTTTTCAATGTAATGGGTCCTTAGCTCTTAGCGATATATGTATATGGACTTCTGACTTTTGCAAAAGAGGGAGACTCTTGCTGCGTCAGGAACTATTCTAACCTCTGTTCTACAGTGCTTTCTATGAATCTTCATTTTTTTCATGCTATTTTTCGTTACATGATGACATGACAAAAGCTATTGGCTCACCATTTGCTTCACAAATATTCTCGTACTGCGCTGTATTTGCTCTCCTGGTTCTCCCTAATTAGCTGCATCACAATATTTAAACATCACAAAATCCTTTCCTTCTACTTCCATAGATCCGCTAACCTTTTCCTTTCTCTTTGTGCTGTGTGAATTACAAATTAATTACATCATGGATTAGAAGTATGTATCAGTCAATTGTTTTGTCTTGTATTATCACCTGCATTTGCAAACCTTATTTTGAGAATGATTATAATTTTTGGTAATTATTTGATAGGCCTTCACTTTACTACAGATATGCATCTGTTAGATTTCTTAAGCTGTCCTTTTGCAGTTATCCTTAAACACACTAAATACCAAGTGTTATTCTTTCTACTTTTCTGTTTCTGCTATTCCACTGCCTTCATCCAACCTTTCTCTGCATTCACCTCCCATTGTCTTGTCTTCTACAGCTTTTCCTCCTTTCCTAGTGCCTTCCGCATTCTTACTGTTTTGTACATTAGATCTTTAGTCAGCCTCATTTACAGCAAACAAAATATACTGGTTGTCATATATTAGTTCAAGTTGAGCTTATGCTCTAGGTCTGATTTTTCTCTCTCTAACTGATTTCTGACTCACTGTAATCTACCTATAAACTTTGTTAGTTACTAACAGCTGTTGTTTGTGAGCTAAATACTAAGAAAAAGCTGCATGTTTAGTTATTGACCATGAAAAGGTCCGAAAATCATGTTCACTTTTTACCAAGAAGGGAGGGCTTTTCAGACCTTATGATACCTGCAACGCAAAGCAATAAATATGCTTATGCAAACAAATGTATTTTTTTGGTGACTGAAGAATAACTGTAGCCAAATTGATCAGATCTGCAGGTTATCTGTTTCTCATATGACTGTGAAAACACTAAACTCATAAGCATATTTTGGAGGTCACAGGTCCCAGAATATGTAAAATACCTGTCAGATGCAATGACATGTCAGAAAATAGTTTTACTCCAATTTATTTGGGGTTTTCACTAGCTGTTGGGATTTATCAGAAATTTGAAGTCTGTCTATAAGATTACAGCCTAGGAAATAATGTGAAATGTAATAAGGAAAATAACAAAAGTCATAGAATCATAGAATAGTTAGGGTTGGAAGGGACCTTTAAAGGACATCTAGTCCAGCCCCCTGTAATGATCAGGGACATCTTCAACTAGATCAGGTTGCTCAGAGCCCTGTCCAACCTGACCTTGAATGTTTCCAGGGGTGGGGCATCACCACCTTTTTGTGCAACCTGTTCCAGTGTTTCACCACCCTCATTGTGAAAAATGTCTTCCTTACATCTAGTCTCAATCTACCCTTTTAGTTTAAAACCATTACCCCTTCTCCTATTGCAACAGGCCCTGCTAAAAAGTTTGTACCCATCTTTCCTGTAGGCCCCCTTTAAGTACTGGAAGGCTGCCATAAGGTCTCCCTGGAGCCTTCTCTTCTCCAGGCTGAACAACCCCAACTCTCTCAGTCTGCCCTCATAGCAGAGGTGCTCCAGCCCTTGGATCATTTTTGTGGCCCTCCT